>WBNH01005219.1:9586-48610 GCA_013401255.1 Urocolius indicus
CTGCGGAGATGTTTTCACATTCTCTCTCCCTGTTGCTGCTGCAGTTCTGCCACTGCGCAACAACTTCTGCTCAAATCTGTTATTCACAGAGGCGTTACCTCCATCACTAATTGGCCAGGCCTGGGTCAGGTGCAGGGTCCAGCTTAAAACTGACTGGCCCTTACCCTGTCAGCTACAGGGGAAGCTTCTGGCAACTCTCTTTGTTTAAAGAAGTCACCTCTGTAGCCCCCCTGCTACCAAAAAACCTGGCCCAGACCAAAACCACTACAGTGAGAGAAAACCCATCACAGAGACTAAATTTAAGAGCACCGTTTTTGCGCATTTAAAGTATGTCTCATCGATGGGATGAGGCAGAGAAACTAGTGCTGTTCTTGTGCTTCAGAAGTTGTTGTAAGCAAGAGTATTCAAAGCTCCAGAAATCCCTTTCACAGAAAGGGAATTCCTTCACAGGTAATGAAAACTTATTAATTATAAATGAACACTATAAATGATAAATAATTATAAATTAAAACAAAGAGGAATTGTCACAGATGTTAAATTAACTTTATTTTCTTGTGCACTGTTGGATTAAAGCATTTGAGAAAGGCTGCTCTGTGTCCAGCCTCAGGCTGTCTGTGTACTGCATCTTTATCCAGCTTGCAGACTGACGTGCGGGCAATACTGGTTATCTTTTATTTCGTTGAAATTAGGGAATCTGTTGCATAACTCAAGCCTATGCTTTATTGTCTCTGAGGTTCACTGGCTTAGGAAGCACTGCTTAGTTTGATGATTCTTCATGTATTAGCATTGGCAAAATCAGACTCAAGAATAATGTCTAGTGGAGAAGAAATGCTAATGAAGTTAATTAATTAGCCAGTTCAGTTCACATCTGTCTGCCACTTCCTTTATGGGTGTAAACTACAGATATTTTGGTTTTAAAAAGCAGGAGTGGAGAAGGATAAAAGTGCAATAAAAACAAATGATTTGCTGTTGTAGGGAGCGTGTGCTGTAAGAATTGCTCTGAATTCCTACAACCTGTGGATTGCACAGCAGTTTGTTTGCAGTGTGGGAAACTGGAACGTGCCCGTCTGAACCAGCTGCTCTTTCACCAGGGATGCTAATGCTCTGGCACAGCCAGGCTCAGAAGAAATTAATCCCCTTTATATCTTGGCTGAGGGGGATTTTGCAGTATGTCAACGATGTTCTTGTACAGAGGATATTGCGAGATTTTGCATGCAGAAGGATTTGTTTGCAGGGTCTGTAGCTGATGGTCTACATTGAACTCAAAGTTACCTTAGAGTGAAAAAAAACCCACCAAACCAAACCCAAAACTACAAAGGAGAGAGAAAGGAAAAAAAGACTTAAAAAACCCAAAACCCAACAAATTCTCTTGCTGCTGGGGACCAGCAGAAAAAAGAAACTGTGTTACCCCCTGCCAAGCCTCCTCCTTGGGCACGCTCTGTGGTGCAGTGGGTGCTGACAACAATTGGTCATCACTTTTTTAATCACTTTTTCCTCTTGTATGATGCACCTCTCACTGAGATCCGGGCAAACCCACCACTGCCTGTCCCAGTTCACAGTGGGATCAAAGCCTACCTGGGATTCTAAGCCTTTGGTGTGTGTGTTACAGGGCAATACTTGTCTGCTTTGTTACTTGCTTCTGGTTGTACAAACCAAAAGTTACAGAGCAGGTTAAGAAGAGTTGGTGAGAAAAGGTGATCCTGCCCTGATGGCAGTCACTTCTGAGAAACCCAGCTTGACAACACTCCTGGGGTTTGCACAGCATCCTCAGCACAGCCACAAAAGGGCAGCTTCAGGGAAAACACTGCTGCAGCATCCTAGGGCTTACCCACAGGTTACGGAGCTGTGAGCAGAAGGCAGGCTAGAGAACTGCAAACAGAAGACCCCTGGAGTCATGAAAGTTAAGACAATAATGACACTTTATAACTATTAAAAACTATATGAGAGATACAAAATATTGGAATCTTTCAGAACTTGCAATGGCTACTGATGAGCTCAATTTCTGTGACTTGTTTTGCTACACCCTGCAGACTGGACTTTGGTGAAAGAGTGA
The DNA here is from genome assembly GCA_013401255.1 of Urocolius indicus. Lineage (NCBI taxonomy): Eukaryota > Metazoa > Chordata > Aves > Coliiformes > Coliidae > Urocolius > Urocolius indicus. Next base: position 11,640 of record WBNH01005219.1, read on the forward strand.
TAAAGGGTGTTCAGTTGGCTGGCAGTAGTTTGCACCTGTTTCTCATTGCAACTAGTATCTTGCTGTTTCCTCTTCCTGGCTTAAGTCTAAATGTGCACTTCTGTTATCATACTAGAAATGCTTCATGGATCAAAATGGAGTTTCACTTAACTGAAATTCACTGGTTAGCAGAAGGCAACAAAATTCATGTAGCTTGTTGAGCTGATCTAACAAAAGCACTTCAGCATATTCCAGTAGAAGCTGGACCACCTGCCCCATGAGTTTGTCTGCAGGACGTGGGTTATCAACCTGTGTTTTCCTACTGTCTTCTCAAATATAAGCACAGCTAATCGAGCTAAAAAAAAATGGGAAAATCATTTAAAAGAAGGAATAAATAATTTCACATAACAAAATTTCTTTAGAAGAGTAGGAATGGAGGTTAACAACTGCTCATTTGTTCATGTTTTCTCCAGGTCACAGTGCATCAACCAGATGAAAGAATTAAAAGAACAATGTGAAGAAAGGATAGATGAGCTTACAAAAAAGGGTAGCGATGTACCACAAATCAAAGAAAACAAAGACTTTGCAGAAGATTCAAAAAATAGCCAGGTATTGTTTGGGTAACTTCTTAAAAATCTTCCTCTTTGTAAATCTGAAGCAGTTTTCCACCTTTCTGCTGTCTCCGACTAACATTAGCCCATCTCATTAGGTTTTGCACTGCTTGCCTTCACATGTGTTGAATGTTTCTGATACATGGGAAATGGAGAGACTCTGAGGACGGGACAGGCAGAGGTCCTGCAGGAGGCTCGGAGTGGTGTGTCTTGGAGACAGGCAGAGTTTGAGAGGTGATGCTGGTAGTGGTGTGGGGCCAAAGAATATTTACACTGTTGAGCTCAGGTTCACCAGTCCTTTTGACTGTGTTCAAGGGCTTAGTTGCTTTGTGTGGTGAAGATGTGTGGTTGAAGAGAAATTGCAAGTCACTCAGAGTAGCAGAAAGCTTTGGATATGATACTTGCAGTCCAAGGGTCTTTGAGGTCAGCTATGAGTTTTCACAGAAATCCTAGTGTCAGCCTTTTACTGTGGGAATGTGGGGAAGATCAAATGCCTTAGCTGTTTGCTTCTGGATATTCTGAGTCAAACACCGTCAAAAGGCATTGCTGTATGCGACGAGTGGAGGCTGGCTTGCCACATCAGAGGCTGGCTTGCACACTGCCACCTGACTCTGTCCTCCTGGGGTACGTAGGGCGGGAGGAGATCCTGAGAAAAGTCTTAGATCATGCTTATTGTCTTGGCTTGTGAATTATTGATGCTTCTTCAGGGAAGCAGGATTTGGTCAGGGATAGGACTGGTTTGGTTAAGCTTGATACAGATGGCCCTGGAAACGTGCAGTGAGGCTGCTGGGTGACAAGGCAACTAATTTAGGTACTGAGCTAGTCCTTTCCTCACGACTGTGAGCACCAGTTACAGAAGTTAACATTTTTTAACATATAATTGCAATGAGGCCATCCCCTCATACCTGGGTGGCCAACAGTGATTGCGAAGGCAGTGGGGGTTGGTGGTGTGTGCCCTTTTCTCTTTGGCTAGGAAAAGGCTGCTAGAAGAAGCAATCTGAGGACTTCAAAAGCGGAAAGGGTAAAGCAACAAGGATGGAAGGTAGGTTTTGCAAATAGCTGGAGATGAGTGGGAGAAGATGTCTGAATGGTTTCAGTCTGTGTCCAGTCTTTTATGTAAAATGGTGGGCGAGAGAGCTGCTGAGGTTTGGCAGCTTTTTTCCTGGGAACCTGTGCTGTATGAGAGCTGCAGATTAGAGACAGGAAATGCTAGCTGGTTATCCCTTAAAAAAATTAAAGCTCTTTGACAGTAATTTTTATCAACAATATCAAGTAAATAAAAAGTAATCATAGTAATATGTAGCAGTAAGTAAGTAAAAAGCTCATAATTTGGAGATAATACATTTGTCAAACAATTGTATCTCATTTAACGTCAAGGTGTTGGAAAGTTGATGTAAGAAAGACCATGTTAGAGAGGTGGTCAACTTGATTTCAACTGTGGATTAGCAGCAGATTTTCATTACAATTACTTGCACTAGATGTTCAGTTTGGTTTGTTCTGTTACGTAGCTTGGGGGTTTTTTCGCCATTTCCAGTTTGGAAAGGAAATAATCCCAGAAGGAAACTGAGGAGTTTGGCTGAAGCCCCTCTGCAGGACAGTTTCACTCTCCTAAAATAAGTGCCATAGCTGGAAGCAGTCTTTACTCAAAGCAGGCGGTAGGTTAGGCAGGGTAGTTATCTGTTCTCTTAATCTGTAGCAGGAGTAAGTCCCAGCTGAGATAACCACTGTTATGGCTACAGCCTAAATAAATGCTGTCTGCTTGTGCTCCCTGCTATCTCTAACAGTGTTTCTTATGTTAAGCTGTAACCTTCCTTGTAACCCAAGGATTGCAACTTTGCTTGAAAAAAAAAACCCAAAAGCAAGTTATTTATCATCAGTGCAAGTGTATATATGCTTCTGGCCAGTATTTTTAGCTGGAATAATTCCTGTTTGCAAGATGTATCTGCTTTGTAATGGAAAAGTCCGAGTTAAAATAAAACAAAGAAAGAAAATGGAGTCTTGGTTGGTTAATAAATTTACAGCTTTTCCTACAGCTTTGTATTTTAAGGAACGATGCATACTTCTCAGGAATGTACTGCTTCACCTTAAAAAAATTCAGCACACATTCTTTTAATTTATTTGACGCCGTCCATAAAATGACTGGGCTGGAAATTTAAGATAATGTAAGTTAAAGTCTTTTGCATGATTCCATGTTTAATTAAGAGGTAATTTCTTGCTATTTAGTGCAGGCTCAGTGTTTTTACAGAAGAATTCATGCTCAGCATAAAGTGAAAAATGATCTTATGGAATCACAGAATGGTAGATGTTCAGTTGCTGATGATTTCTACTGTAGAGGATGACCTCAAAAGGCCGAATGATTTATGAAACAAGCATTTTTAAATACAGTGTTTTTGTTTTGGTGGGTGAAGAAGATGGGACTTCTGCTGAACAGCTTTACTTCAATAACCATTCTGTAGTAATACTTGTTTCTCAAGCTGTTTTAAGGGTTAATGCTAGATTACTTGTTGATATTGGCTTTCATGATATTGGCCCAACAGTCTTTAGTTCTTCCTGGCTTTGACAGAGCTCAAACATTTTCAAAACAGCCAAGTAATCATGTCCTACAAATTGTCTACAACTTTAGCGTCTTGGTTATTTAACCACTTCGTTCTGCAGACATTTTTGCAAATGACTGTGTAAACATCTGGCAAGTGAGTGTTTTACTGACCTGCTTAGAACAAGGGGTAGCTACAGTCTTACCAACAATTGTAGCTGGCAACTTTCAGTTGACTGTATGACTTTCTATACCATGAAGTTTCCTATTAATTTGTATAGTGCCAGGTATAAAAGCATTTGTGTCTCTAAATGTCTGTATGCTTGTTCTTTCTCTGTATCTTGATTTTTTAACAAAAACCTACCACAAAATCCCCCTGGAACAAACATTTTTTGTAATGGTCTGGGGGTTTTGCATCAAAGCTGGTATAGCACAGCACGGGCTCAGGCACATTTCACGTTCATGGTTCATGTGACCTTACTTGACATAGCTCTCAGCCAATGTAAGTTGTACCTAGAATTTTAATTTGTGAATTAGAAGACAAGGGGGTTGAATACCCAGTCCATTTCCTTCTTCTTACTTCTGCCTTCAACAGAGCTTTAAACTGGCTCTGTACAGCCTTAACTGAAGCTTATGCCCAAACTCAGTTTACCTGTTCGTGTAGGTTATAACCAGTACTTAATGCAGTCTTGTTTTCCACTCTGCTGACCCTGACATTGTAGCAGGGCAACAGTGGAGAAACCCGTGGTTACAGTTCAGAGAATATCAATTTGCAGCTTTCTTGTGAAACACTCACAAAGAGCAACAACCTTATTGTTAGCTGCAACTACATCCAAGAAGGCTTCCGCCCAGGTGGTGTGCTGCTACATAGAAACATCACTGCACGTTCAAGGTAGTGCAGTTTGTTCATCACCAATAAAAATTTCAGTTCAGGTATTTCCAAATGTGTTAGGACTTTTCCTCCTCTACTGAATTCCTGACTAACTTCTACCTCCCTTTCCAAACCAGGAAGCAGTTCTGTAGACCAATGCTTGTCTGTGTGCATTTACCTTATAGGTCAAAACTCAACAGCCAGCCGTGAAGGAAACAGAGTTCAAGCAGGCTGACTCGGAGCAGCAGAAACCTAGCAAGGATTTGCTTAAGGCAGTGCCTACAGCAATAAAAATTGACCCACTACAGGCTGAAGGTGAGATGGAAATCACTGTCTTACAAGCAGCTGGTTAAGAACATCTGTAATTTAATTGAACATTTAAAAAACACTTTTGTACACAAGATTAAGCAGGAAAAAGTGACACCAGTAGACTCAACTTTAATCAGTTTTCCAGCTGTGAAGAGGCAGTATCTGTTAGAGCATTTTTATTACTAGCATTTCTACTAGTTCTGTTTTGTTGTAACTGACACATTGCACGTAAAGGAAAATACAAATACAATTCTACAGTTGTATCCCTATGGAGCAAATACCCTGCGTTTGGAAGCAATGATTTTTTAAGCACTTTTAAAACTCGCTTTCTGACTAAGTTTGACACATCTAGCCTGCTGCTCCTCTCTGTGGAATAACTGAAATTTAGCCTTCGAACGCCACACACACACATACACACACGCACAGATCCACACCTCTCACGTGCTGCCACTGGGCAAAATGCAAGGAAGGGACATGACATGCAGGAGATGGAGTTAGCTAACCTAATGCTGACTTTTGGCACTAAACTCTCAGAAACTAGTAATTTGACTGGATGCATCCTTGTGCATCACTCTCGCCAAGCACTATGTGAAAGTCCACTGCCTATTGAATTATTTTTACATGTTATCTTAAATGACAGTCTTGGGAGCATGCAACTCTCAGAGAGCCAGCCATGGAAGACAACATCTATCTATAGTTTACCCAGGCAAATTTTACCTTTCTTTTTTTTTTTTTTTTTTTGTGTAAAATACAAATATACAGGAAAAAATACACAGTCTGCTACAATTAACAGCCCTCCTGACCTTCCTTGTCATGTACCTGTAAATCCGCCCATGTGACTGCTTCATCCAGAGCTACTTTGGAACACCAAATAACTTTATTGCTGGTAGCAAAGTGAAACACACGGAAACCTGATGCTTGGATAGTGTACCGTAATTTTCATTTGAACTGCGCTGTTTCAGCTGCTTAACATATTAACTGCACATACTGGAACTTCAGATAGGTAAAGGCAGGAATCTGTTGATAGTAAACATCATCTCAATGTCTCTTTAGCTGTTCCCAGTAGGAAAAACATGGGTTCTTTTTATCTTTGGTACTGATGTGGTTGAATGATACTATTTCAGAGGAAAAACAAGAAGTGAGTAAGAAAAATAAGGCAGTATTTATTAAAGGTTTTTAACTTCTGCCACTACTGGAAAGCTTTTTACTCAGAATAACTTTTGTTTTTTTACAGAAAGAATAAACAGCCTAGCTGACATCAGAAAACAAGACCTTGAAGCAGAGGAGGAGAAGCCTCCTAGTCAACTGAAGAACCCAGAGGAGTCACTTGCCGCTGCTGCAAGTGACAAGGAGATGCTGCCTGAGTCAGACAAGGAGCCAGATCAGTCTGAAGATGAAAGACACGTAGCTGGGCAAGATGCCTTACAGCTGGCAGAAGAGCAGGCTGCCAGTGAGGAAATTGAGAGGGAGCAGCTCCTAAATTATGATGCTAAGCAGGATGACCTGCCCCCTAGAAAAGCTGGTTGGTAGCATGTCACATATTGTTAAGAACACTAAAAAAATGAAAGTGTGGAACAGGGCAGGATTTCTGCAACAGTGGTGACAGCTGTCCAGACTTAGTCTAAGGGTTCATAAAGGTTACTGAGATGTAAAGTCAGTCAGTCCCCAGCCATCTTCTACAGTCCATGGGTAAAGATGGAGGCCTCTGACTCTGCAACAAGGAGCTACCAGGCTGGGTGGTTCTGTGTCAGCCGTAGCAGCCATCCTCCCTCTCTCCATTGGCTGTACAAGCCATTCGGGAAAATTATCCCCAAAACTTTTTGCTATTGAGGACGATGATGCATTTGAAAAGGATGAGAGGTGAACTATGCAAAGCACTGATGAGCAGAGAGCAGAAACTGACAGTTGCAGAGAGTCTTTTTATGGAGTCAACATGTATGTGCTAGCTATTCTTCAAAGTCAGCTAGCATGAGTAAAACCTGGCTTAAGACTTCAGTTATATCTAAAGTTTACTAATATGAGTCTGCAAAACTGCAGCAGATGTTGCAAAGGTGCCAGTTTCTGACACCTGTCATGTGACCATGAACCACAAGTCTCCACGGCACGGAGCAGCAAGGTATCGATGCTGTGCCTAAACCTGACCAAAATGTAGGAAGTCCCTCTGTCCTGAGGAACTTGGTGTCAGGTGGAACCAGCAGCCCAGAATAATCAAGAAGTCTTATACAGTTGAAGCAGGAATTAAGACCCACAAAAAATGCTGTTTATACTTTTCTAGCAAATGCATTCATAGAATCCTGAATGGTGATGTTAACACTGCTGATGGCCTGGCTGGGAAAAACAATCTCATCTGCACTGCTAAAGTAGTATTTTTCCAGCTGCTACAAAAAGATGTTGGTCAGAGCAGGCTGTTGCCCAGAGAGATGTGAATACAAGTTACCTGAATTACTTCAACAGTAGCATACAGCAGAAAGATTAGGTAAAAATAAATAAATCGCACAATCAGTGCAAGAAAAAACTGTACCATGTAGTCTGTGAAAGGTCAGAATTTCTGTGAGCTAGGAAGACTAGCAGGATGCTCTTCAGGCTTGACTGTTCAACAAAAATGCCGTACCTTACTGTGTAGGTTGCCTGTAGCCAAGGGATCCCACGGTAGAAAAAGATTTCCTCCGCATCCTCTCTATTCTGTTTCTTACAGAAAAGCACTTTTGTGTCAAGTTAGCGTGTCATAATTTTATTTTTTTTTTTTAGAATTATGTATTTATAGCTTCTGCTTGGTGAACGAAGTAAAAGAAGAAGGGGGGGAAGCTGAGATGAATTTTAGCAGTGGTGGCAATACATTTAAAAGCAACACCAGTCAAGGTTTCGGCGTTGGCCTCACATTTTGCATTTCCTTAAGCTGTACTTCAGTACATTCTGAAATAATCTAACACTTTTCCTTTCAGACCATCTGAACTGCTGACTGAATTTTATTGCATGATCCAAATCCCCAAAGATTCTCTCTGATCAAGTTCTTTAGATAAGAATTATGGCAAAAGCTGCTCTGAAATTTAACAGTTCAAAAGGCAAAATAATACGAAAACCTACTCTGGACAGCAATTCATCCAGCACCAACATACTGTGTGGAAGACTGTTAGAGTAACTGTCTCTTGTGTAGACGACTTTATGGAATAGCATAAAAACCAATTCATGTTTTTCCAGACAAACAGGAAGCACCAAACCAGGACAAGGATGTTGATTACAATTTAGATGAAAATGAAGCTGAATCAGAAACGGACAAGCAAGCAGCACTTGCAGGGATTGAAAATGGTAAAGAAAGATCAAGTCTTAATAAGTACCACATATGCTTACAATTTTTAGATGATACTTTGAATCGTATCCTGTAGCAGACAGAGCTAGCTGATTTCTGTTTGTTTTTTAGCTTTCCCTCACATTGACAGCCTGGTCTCTCTTTCTAGCGTCACTGAAGACAGTTTGACATGCGGTGGGGAGGGACAGCATCAGTAGCTTTACAATATTTAACAGTCCTTTCAAAGTTTCTCCTGCTATGTTCTAGATTGTTTTCTAGATGAAAAACAATCAATCACCTTTGCCTCTGAAAAGATTTCTATATCTTTTTCTTTTGTCCTAACCAGTTCAAAACCCAGCAGATGTGAAGAATCACTTATCTGAGCATGGTGAAGAACGACAGAAGTTGTGAACAAAGGAGGTTCATGGTGCAACTTCGTCACCTCTTCATAAAATGCAGCAATGACGAGCAAAGTGATTCCTGAACCTTTTGATTATCTTCTCAAGGCTTCAATAAGAGCCCAAATGAAGTAGTATTTCCTTTGTGAAGCGTTTGTACTGATTCAAGCTTGTTTTAAAGCAGCTTGACCTTTGCAATGACTCTTTCCTTCCTACCGATTACAAAACTGAAACCAGCTAGCAGTGAGTGCAGTAATGTTGCCGTCGCCTGACTTGTTCAGTCACGCGACACTCAGAGCACCTCTGGGCTGGTGGCAGATGAACACAAGTCCCGTGCCAATGACAGATTTCTGCCCTGAGTAATACAGGACAGAAATCTCCAGCCTGGTTTTAAGAGGAGCTTAGGAGGAACTAACTTGCCATGTCAAAACATGAGGAGGCTGAAAAATGGCTCAAGTTACACTCTATGCTTGTGCCTATTCTGGCACCTTTTTACTGCAGTGTAGGTAGTCTCTGAAAGCATGATGATGATGCACTTAAGACCTGTATTTCCTGGGCCTCCAAAATGATGTTGCTGGCTTACACTGTAGCCAGGCTGAAACACTGTCCTGGTTGTTTTCTTAGCCTTGAGGTTAGGAAAAAGGGTTCCGACACTAGCGTCATCTGGTTATGACATTAGCCAGGAAGATTTTTTCTGAAAGCTCTGTGGGACTCCTGTTCACAAGACCAGTACTAATGAACTAAGGTTCATTTACCGCTAACTTGCACACGTTCCATGTGAAATGTTCACACTCTTGAACTTTCCATGACAAGAAGCCATCTGAAGTGTTGTGTGAGGCTTGCCCTTTACTCCACCCTGTCTTCACAGAAGGGCAAATGCTGGCCTTGTAGAACAGCAATCACCCTAGCTGTTCAAAGTGACTAATCGCTTTTGGCTGGACTTGTGAAGAAGTTAAACCAGACTGTGCCTTTACAGACATCTCAATGTCTCACACAGATGAAGTTCTTGTCAAGTCTGACGTGCACAGTGCATAATGTTACTAATGTCCTGTAGTCTGTCTTTTCTGTTAATGCATTGAATGTAAACTCGACACTAGTTTACTTGCAATAACCTAGGAGTACCTTGTCTTACCAACTAAGGCACCAGTCCAGCCTGCACTCTGTGTAACCAGCTTGTTTGGAAACTGCATTTGTGTCTGAGACCTGTCTTTGGAGCAGTCCTTGTGACTATTAACCAACTCCCATCAAGACAGCGTGGAGACAGACGTAATTAACTTCCCAACACTCAATTTAAGAAAATACAAATATGTCTTGGCTTTCTCTTACTGCAGTTCATTTTGTATCTGTGTTTGTGGTGTGTCATTCCTTAGGGTAATAGTTTACAACTCATGTACCTTAACATATCTATATCTGCACGTGGAAGGCTGGTTCTTGTGTATGAAAAGGATAGGAGTTGTCATCCAGTGAAAGGCAGAGCTCAAGTCAAATGCTGCTTATTAAGCCTGAACATCTAAACAGTTCAACTGATCAACTTGCCACCTGTAATTTGAATTCTTCTAAGAAAAGCACTTCTGTTACTGAGTTCCTGGTTACTCTCTTCACCATTTAAGTCAAGTCAGACTTAAATGACCTGGGTTACAAGAAACAAATGCTTGTAAGCAGGAGAGAAAAGGAGGTACAAGCATCTAAATAAAAAGGATGGGGAATCTTGGGCTACTAAGATTGGGGTTTTTTTTTCCAAGTAAATAGTGGCACATTTCAGTAGTCAAAGCTGGATGTCTAGTATGTAGAGTTTTAAAGGATGTTTAGTTGGAACTGTAGTTTACATAATGTTGTCTTGCCACTGAAATTTTCAGTTGCATGAGGCAGGGACAGCATCTTTGCTGTTACCATATCTTGGGGTTAAACAAACACCTGTCTGTCAGTTTGTTTTTTTTTTTTAAAAACTAAGCGCGATCCACTTTAGATAAGCATTTTAAAATAAAAATAATCATTCTCTTCTGTGTATTTACCGTATTCTGTACAGTTCATGTGCTTCTAATGTTAATGAAAACAGGAAAGACAATGAATTGTGTTTTCTTGGTTCTATAAATGATGCGGAACTTAGCTTTTGTTTCACTTGCTGCTTCCTTTGGAGAAATACCAAAGGCCATCCTTGAGCTGTTTTCCTGGAGTTCAAGACTTTTAAGACAGGAAAGATTTTGTGACTGTTCTTCATAAGAAGGCAGCAAAAGCCAGACAAATCCTCAGTGCCCTGCACTAGAGCCAGTTTGCCATCTTTATTATTACGTTTTCCAGGATTTTCATTACAGAAGCATCAGGCTTATTAATCATGACAATAAGCAAATATGTATAATGGTATGCAGCCTCTTTAGCAGGGAGATCAGAAAAACTCTGTCTTTACAGTACTCCTGCTTATTTCAAGGAACTGGAAATTCCTGGCAGACAAGGGCCTGTTCTTTAGAGTTTCTTGTTTTCCAGCTGTAGCTTAGCAGTGCTGCTGGGGAGTTAAAGAAGCACTACTCCACAGAACAAATACATGTTAGGAGAAATACAAACAAGCAACTTGCATGGACAAAAATGCATCACTATGGAAGAAGCCCTTTTGCACCAAATGTACCAAGCTGTCCCAACCAATACAGTCAAACCTGGAAGATTTGCTTTTATGGCCCACGTAAGAATTGGCAGGATGGCTAAGAGTAAGTTATCAGTTATCTTTTTAACCTTTCCCTGCACCTCCCCCTCCAGCCCCCTTGCATGAGAAGGTTGCTCATCAGCATAGCTCTAGCACTTGACACCTGGAAACAGAGGACAAAGAAGTGCTCCAGGAAGAAAAGGGCAGTTTTAGGGCTGCTGTTTGGGTTTTCTACCTCTTATCAACCACTACGTTAGGCAGTAGGATCCAGTGGCAGCACGGCAGTTAAAACAAGAGAATGAAGGTCATGCAAGAGATGACAGAACAACACATGAGCAATCCCTCCTTTGAAATGGCAAAGTAACAACAGGCTTGAAATAAAGTTGCAAAGTGGTAACAATATGCTCCTAGTGTGTTGTGTTCCCATGTTGCTAGTGACTATTACTGTGTCAATTACGCAGATGCTCCAGTACCATGAAAAATAAAAGACAAAGGAACAAACAGCAAGTAAAATTACTCCATTTCTCACTGTCCTCAAGGACTTTTCCTATATTTGAGACAAAATACCTCCTAGACGACTAGTTTCATTAAAAATATCGCTGAATTCGCTACAGTAGGAGCTAAACAGTTTTCATCTGCTCTTAATTTCTATAAAGTTTGTTTTAGCTTGCAGGACTTGGCAAGAACAGAACCCAGACTTTCTGCTAGCAAAGTGAAAAAAGTTTCATAACATTTTGGCCAAAGCATGGAAACTCACAATATCTCAAAGTAGCTTTGTTCAAAGCAGAATTTCAGTCGCTCAACTGTGTCTGTCAGACACAGGGCTCTGCTGTACTATTTTTAGTCATCCCCAAATATTATTAAAATCCCTAAAGTATCAGAGCTCACTTGCAAACGTGATTTGTGATTAAATCCGTAATAAAAAAATTAAGGTGAAACTATTCTTCAACAATGATGAAAATCAGCTTCAACTGTACAACTTGATAAAACCCACTTGAAAACAGCAGTTGTCATTCAGGTCACGTAAAGAAGGCAGGCTATAGATATTCCATGTAACAGTACTTTTGTCCTGGAGATCCCTCCCAGTCCAAGTACGGTACTAGGTAATCCGTCCTACAGCTGGTATCTGATGCACAGATTATGCGTCAGGTATCCTGTCAACAACCTTGTGTTGTTTCACACAAGCTTCACAACTGGAAAATATTTATGAGGGGAGAAGTCAAATTCTGGAGGAACCTAGAAGGAAAAGGTTTAAAAGCATTACATAGCAGTACTACTGAACTGAATGCTCAAAATTTTCTTCTGCAGACAGAAGAAAAAGTTTCAAACTGCAAAACGTTGAGAAAAATAATCCTAGGTTTTTAAATTACTATCTGAAAGATATTCCAGCCCAGTTCTGGACATGCCAGTCACGTCCAGCATGGATGGGCACAGAGCGGTAGAGTGAGTGCTGGTGTGGCTCTGCAGCGTGCCCCTTCCCTCCCTCCCTCCCTGTGCCAAGCCTGCTCCTGGCCCTGGTCCAGCAGCACCCACTGGCCTTGGCAGTCAGCAGTTCCCCATGCTGCTCACACAACCTGCTGGCTCACTGCCAACAGCTACTCCTGCCAGCTCCTGCAGAAGAAGGAGAGTGTACATTTGTGTATGTCATCCCCAATGCATCTCCTTTTTTTTTTTTTTTTCCCCCAAAACCTTTAAAACGAGAATTTTCCTTATTTATCCACAAGAAACTACTTCCAAGGCAAAAACACTACTACTTCTTTCAAGAGTTTTCAGAGTAACTATGGCCTGACTCGGCTCTTCCAGCTGCAAGAGATCAGCAGCAGCCTTGTATGTAATGCTACATCTCACATTCAATTCAACTGGCATTTCCTTACCTTAGAGTCTTTTTTATGGCCTCCTGCCAGCAGCTTCATGACCACGATATTGGGTTTAGCAACCTTTAGAATTTGATTGACCTAAACAGAAGTCAGGAAGAAGGTCTCAAGAGAAAGTAAATGACCTCAAAATTATTTCAAAGAATATGCTCAAATGTTTACATGCTGCAACAATAAAGAAGTCTTGTTACGGAATCAGCTTAACAGGGATCAGGGTGTTGTAGATTTGAAGTGTAACAGCTGGATTAACAAAATTTAATGAAAAAGGTGTTATCTTTGTCGTCATTATTTTTATTCAACAGACCACAGAAAACTCAGCTCTCCATGCTTCTGTTCAAAATTTTTTAACTATAGCCAGTTCTGAAGCACTCACCTGAAAAAAAAAAAACCCTCCAGGTTTATACAGTCGAAGCACCTATCCCCATGCTCTGACACAATGGGAAAGGGAAACTCAGTACCAAACTGGTGACTTCGCACAGAAGTGCTCTGGGCACACTTAAACTATGTCCAACTACACTGGTTAACCTCAATCGGATAGCGCACGTGGGAGTACCACCTGGATCCAGAAAACAGGCAGGGATTCCTAAATTCTCAAGAGATGACATTCAAACCTATTTTTACCACCTCTCAGGAGTACATGATTACTGGATTTCAGGTAGGTGAGGCGGGCATCGGTCTGTCACCTTCTTGTTAAAACTGATACGCTTTTAGAATGGAGCCAAAAGGCAACATGCAGGAAGGAGCTAAGTTGCTATCTAGCATCAAAGACACTTGGTAGGGAGAGGTTTTGGAACACTGAGGACAATCCTGACTCACATCACCTAACACATTGGAAGAGACCACTGTGTAAGGTGCCACCATCTCCCTCTGCCAACTCCTTATCCAAACCACTCAGCTTTGCTCAGCATTTTGACATTTTGTTTAACGACATCCAAGCTTTGGATCTCATGCAGATCCCTCTGAAAACACACACTCTACAAGGAGCAAATAACTCCTGTTTTGCCCCAGTATTTCAGTCTTACCTCATAGTCTGGATTAGGAATATTCTCAAGAATCATTTTAGCTTGCTGGAAGTGTTTGCTGGCTGCCATGTAGAGATCTGATGACTGAGGAGGTGGGCTGTACTTATTTAAATCAGACATTTCCTAGAGTGTTACAGAAATATATATATTAAAATCAATTGACACAAAAATGTATTTTTATCACCTTAAATGAAAAAAAAAAAAAAGCACATGCAAGAAAAAAGTTGCCAATTACATAATATTTTAAGAATATGGAAGTAAAAAACATTTAAAACGGTAAATGCCAAGCAGCAGTACAGTGGTTCACACTTAATCTACAGTGCCACGAAATGCAATAAACTTGCCATACTCGCTATAAAGCAATCCCTCTCCTAAACTTGTTGTTTTCTGCTATTTGTTTTAATAGTGCCATGCAACTTGTTCCATTACAGGCAAAAAACAGAAGGAGAAAAACCCCCAAGTATGATATTGTTTATTCAAATGAAGGTTACAGCAGGTGAGATACTGAAACTGATCAAAGCTTTATTTTGTGTAATCTTGGGTAGGTTTTTTTTTTTAGATTAGGGATTTATAAAAAACCTTCACTGACAAGGAGGAAGCCACGGTAGTCTTAATATCCACAACTAGTCAAATCACTAAATTGAGGAGATTCATTAGCATACAAATTAGTATACATTTGGTTCAGACAGATCTTTAGTAATTTTTAGGCCTTTAAGGCCACCAAAAATCTAAAGTTCAACAAGAGACGTCAAGATTTCTGCACCTGAGGCAGAATAACCCCCACAGGGTTACTGTTAACCGCCAAGCTGAATACAGGTCAACAAGGTGCTCTTATTACAAATCAAATGAGCCTCTCATGGGACTATACAAGCAGAAGCCTGGCCAGGCAAGTTATGACCCTGTACTCAATATTGACACTGCGACATCTAATGTAATGCAAGTGTTGTATCCATGCAGTTCCAGAAAGCTGCTGAGATGTGGGCATGGTTGGGGCCTGTAAATGTTTAATACGGCCTGCGCCGACAGTTTTGTCTTAAAGCTCACCTGAGACCCAAACAACTCACATCAATTAATTACAGGAAAAGGATTCCTAGACAGAGGAACCACACTGTGGCTGTATCTAACGCTTGAACAAGGCTTATTAATGCTTCAGAAACTGCCAAGGCTTGCACCCCAGAATAGGAGAAGCCTAGCAATAGCATTGCATTGGGATGTGCTGGACTTTACCATTTATGGTTACAGCCTGTGCTTGGAAGAAGCTGTGTCACCTGCATCAAGCATGTAGAGTATGAAGGAATTACAAGAGTTAAGCATCAACGCCGATCCACCACCAGCTACCCTTGAGAAGAACCCCAGGACACCACGGATCCACAGCTCTGACTACTCTTTCAACTCTGTCCCAAATGCTAGCTTAACTTTTTTGCCTTTTATTCTCCTCTGTCCTACAGATACAGTTTTCTAGTTTTGGCAATAAAGACTGCCCGAGTGCATGGTCTTGTGACCTCGTCTTGTTCTTCGGATCATATCAAAACTTCCCCCCCAACAGTGGATCGGGACAGGGGCCTACAGCACATGACCCACGTGGACAGTGCACGGATCTGGATTTTTTAATTAGACCATAAGGATGCTAATGGGCAATCTTAATAGCAGCCTACAACTACTCTAACAGCAGTTATGAAATTACCAGAAGACAAATGCTCTTTGTTAATGGCACGCAATATGGGGCAAGAGGTCAAATTGTGGATTAGGTAATGCAGACTGGATACTAGGGAAAAAGATGAATGGTGCAGCCCTCTAATCAGGTATGGAGGTTAAGACTAAATGGACCAGAAAAAGAAACTGTCAAAGAGCTTGGAAAACATCCATCCTTTCATCTTTTTCAGACTTGGCGAGACAAAGACAGGGCTAATGTGAACTATAATGCGACTTCAAGGAGGAGACTTGACAAGACAAGCATCCACTGGTCCCTTCCAACCAATGCATCTGCGATTTAGCACTCAATATTACTTTTGCTTCATTCTCCTGTTTGCTTGCTGAACAATACTGCTATGCAAACCACAGCTAAAGTCTGTCAACAGACTTTTAAGAAATTTTATTTCCATGCAAACCAACACGAACATCTCAAAGTACTGTATCAGACCAATTTTTAAACGTCTAAGAATTTTTGCAAGAATTCTTGCTAAAAGAATTTACTTTGAGATACTAAAGGCACTTTTCACAATAACAAAAATGCCTAAAGCAGGTGAACAAATTACTTTGTAAAAGTACGAGTGCAACCATGTTTTGAGATTACTCACTTTAAACTGCAAGTAGTGCACTGGGGGTGGTGTGATAACACTGTTGAATGGAGCAAATCTGTGCTCGTATCGCACTTGTTCACTATCCAGTTCAAACTTAGGTTTTCTTACTTTTCCATCCATGTCAAATGCAATCATTGTCTAAAAAGCAGAGGGTAAACAGAGTGAGAAGTGTTAGCTTTATGTCACATTTTGCAGTGGCCGAAGTCCAAGTTATGATTTAGCTATAACTTGAAGGATAGAAAAAAGAAACACAGTATTTACCATATCACATTATAAACTTGAGCTTAATCTCTAGTCCCACCAAGGGCAAAGGCAGCAAGCAATGTATGCTTCATTTGTATTACAAAAGCATTGAAGCCATTGCTAAGCAAGCACAAATAAATTACCTTGTACATCCCAGCACACATGTTTTGGTATGCTTGACTCATGGTGATCTCTCTGCTGAGAGGACGAACTGAAAATTGCACATAAAAATATTACACCACTTCATTCAACTCAATATGTGTGTTAATTTCAGATCAAAACAGTTCTTTCAAATTTGCAGAGAGTGACAGCATTCTCGGTTATATTTTAAAATGACAGAAAAATGAAGCATAGAAGTCATGGGCATGCATTTCTGCTCACCTGGCTCCTGATGACACAAAGCATCTCAAGACCTGAGATGTGACAGTCACATGAACACTACACTCACCATGAACTAAACTAAACTGGTCCAGACGGCCAACGTTCCTAGTATGTCACCATACAAACACTAAGCAACAGCCTAGAATTCTAATGTCTGTGGTTGAGAGGTCTGCTTGCTTAGTCACAGATTTTTTAAAGACTTTTCAGACTAAAGCATTTTAAAAGCATTTTTATCCTGATAAGAAAGGTATTTTTATCCTCATAATACTCGTTTAAGGTCCCCTTTCAGCTTCCAGCATTGAATTAGTGTCCATTGCCCCACACTTGGCACTTTTTTAAAAAGCACAGAGTACAGAATTTTCTGGATTTCTAGAGACAAAGGAACGTAGTTGATATGACCTTGAGCTGCTCATACCTAGCTGTTGCTCTTGCAAAGAAGACAACAATGAACACATAGAAAATAAGTAATATCGAAGAACAGAAGGAAGCTTCTGCATGGTGCTGATTTGCAATGCCAGTGCTAAGGGAGCTCCAACATACCACAACCTTAGTAGTCACTCAGGCTTGTCAAATCTGTAGTAAATGCTATTTAGACACTGTTCTCTCTCACGCATATACTCTAGAGAAAAGGCGAGTTTCCAAAGAGGCTTTTGCACAGAGGTACTATCACTGGATTGAAATGGGGCAACTCACCAATGTAAAGTTAAGAAACATGCTTGAATGCCTTCTGAAGCCAAAGAGAAATTACATAAATACATGGAAAGTTTAGTTTTGAATCTAGCTACAGTCACCAAAAAGTAATTCTGCGGGAATTACAGGCCGTAGAAAGGCAGTATCTTTCCAAGTCAACTGCTCTGGACTTGTTAATTACACCTCACATGATCCAACACAACACAACTGGTGAAGCTGTGAAAATAAATGAGTTTGGGTTTTTTTTATTCTGAAAAGCCTATTTAGAAATAAGTAAATAAACACATGGGAAATTCTTATGCAGCAACTGACATTTTTTAGTTAAAAAGTTTCACATTCAGTCCTCATAAACTGCAGGACTTTTCCTACCCACACCCATGTTGGCTCTAAATTTTGAGCTTTAATTCTACTTGGCTGCATGAAGAAGAGAAGAGTTTAGAGTTACATTCTACAGCCAGATACCTTTTTTCTTTTTCTTTGTTTTCTTACTACTGCGGCCTTTCTGTTGTTCCTCCATTATTCTCTCCTCTGCCATCTGAGAGCTGTCAGCGCGGCTCAGTGTTGACATCAGCCAGGCATAGAGGAACTCTGACAAGTACCTACAGTGAAAACAATACATAGCTGTTACATACTGAAGTGCAAAAGCTATTCACAGCACACACATCCTCACTCAAGATGTAAGAGTAAAGGGCAACTTCTAAGGCAGATGAAACTGTGTTTCGCATGGCTGAAGTGAACAGATCACTCTCTGCTCTGGTTTTGTTTGGGTTTTCAATTTTTTAATTTTTGAACAAGACTACATACAAATTTAACCATGGACAGCTCAAGGTATACAAGTTTCTTATACATTTATGAAGTGAAGTCTGAGCCTCTCATTATCTGAAAACCCATAAAGGATCGAACTTCTGTAGAATTCTTTCTTCTCCCAGCAAGTGAAACATGTTTAAAGATGATTTAAAGAATAAAAAAAAGTTAATGCTTTTTTTAAACTTTTGTTAGGAAAGACTGCTTTGGCAAACAAGGTTATTATTGATTTGTTTCAAACATTAAAAAGCTGTATGTTGTTATACAAAAACAACAAGCACACAGGAACGTTAAGATTTAAGATAAAACTTAAAGAATTCTTAAAGAGCTATTTCTTAATAAGAAGAAACAAGTCCAATAAATCTCCTGACCGACTACAAATCAAAAGCAGTAAGGAAGGGAGCAGAAATCACTCTGGAGTACATGAATAAATCATACTTCATAAGAAGTCACAATTCAGAAGAAAAATTACTGAGAAATAACTGTGCCTTTCATTTGCACATTTTCCCTTATAAAGTTTATCTTTTTTGTTCTTCACTTACAGTAAGGAGGTAAAGCAGTGGACACTTAAATTCCAATTAAGAGTGATTTTATGGGCAGACAAAAAATACTGTCACGTAAAACTTGCTAATTAAGTACAGAGGTATTAAAGAATATTGATATCTTCCGGTACTATCTGCAGTATAGATTTTCTCAGTTGATGCCTAATCCACTCCTGAAACAGCACAGTAGCATAATTAGATGCACTGAATTTCGAGTCATTGGAACCCATATGGTGATCTCTTAGAACAAAAGCTTACAGCTTACCTAGCAAGAGTTTATTGGTAGCTTTACAGAAAAAATTCCACAAAACCAAAAAAACAAACCCCAACAGCAGAACACTGAAGTACAGAAGCACTTTAATGTTGGAAGGTTCAACATTAAATTTTTAATACTGAATCAAAAAAGAACCAACTAAAATCATGTAGCTTTTGGACCATGCCATCAACTGTGAAAAACAACTAATGCAAATGAAAGCAGAAGAATAAAAAGCATTTTGGCTTCATATAGTGCAATCATTTTCACTAAAAGCAGATGTCTCTTCAAATATGCTCACAGAAAAAGAAGTCACTTTTACCCAGTCAACTTCCAGACTACACTCAACACTCTGGAGATCTTTCAGAAAACACTAGCGATCAACAAGACTACTGATCTTGATACTATGAAGACAGATATAGGAAATTGCTTTCCTCATGCATTCTCGTCTGACAGAGTGGTTTTCATTCACTGTCATGAAAAACAGATGACACTGGTTTAAAAAGACAAATAGAGAGCAAATTATTATTTCATATTGCTATTACTAATAGTATACTATTACTATTACACCAGTTAGTCCAGAAAAGAGACCAACAGGGTTTTTAAACTCCCACTTGTGTTTTTATGGATAAGTGAATTAAATAGTGTGGTGGGGCACACTTGAGATTTTTTTTTTTAAAAAAATCATAGTGGAAGCCCCTGTTGGAGATACTTGCAATCACAGCTCTGTGTCAGCATTCAACAGCTGTCAAAAAAAGGGTCCTCTTACCAATATATGTAGTAATATTCATGCATGCTGTAAAGCTCCAACTCAAAGCCACTCAGAAGATACTGTATCATGATACGAAGGTTATGATATAGGACCCAGGTGCCCAAGCAAGCCAAATGTTGCCTTTGTGGTTCCTGCTTCAGTAACATACTGTGAAGTGCTGCATCTACTTTCTCTGCCTATTGAAAAAGAAAGCAAAGTAACAAACAGGCAGGAAAAACATTTGAGTGAAACAGCATCCAAGTTCTGTCAAAAATGAACTCTTAGCAAAATCTGAATACAAATCGGGCCATGCTCCAGGTTAGAAAAGACTGAAATCTGTTTTTACAGCTATTGCCACTTCTATGGTCTAGAACTATTAGAAAACTATAAAGTTAATCACATTAACAGGTAAATTCTGCTGCACAAACTTTTCTATATTCTATACAGCAAGATAGCTCCGACATTACGGGTTTTTAAACTTAAAATTTTACAAAATGCTTAAATATAGATTGCTAAAACTCACATGAGCACTGAAACTTAGAACTCATTACAAGCCGTTATAGTGGCAATAATTACTTCTGTCTTTTAATAACTAAAACCGCTTAGCTGCATTGATGAATTAAAATTACAAGTTTAACATGCAAGAAACACACCGTGGCCCATCCAAAAAAAATGAAATATTGTTAAGACCAATTCAAAGTCCCACAGTCAAACACTATCAGTAATCCTGAACAAATCAATCCATATAACTTGGTACAAAGTGAAAAAACAGTGTCTAAGCTGCAGCATTGCAACAAATTCTCAACAAAGCCATTGTGAGAGAAGCTGGAGGACACAGTATCCAAAGTTCCTCAACTGTTCTCCCTGACGCGCACATCTTAGAAAATATTTTACTATATCATGTCTCTCACTGCTGAAGAAATACATTCCCACCAAGTGAGAACATGGTCTTCCCCGTCAGCTTTCACTCGCCGTTCTTGAGAAATGTTCTAGATCAGTCGAAGCACCTATTTTTGAGAGTTATTATCTAACTTACTTTTTTTTTTTTTTTACAAACAATTACAAAAAATTGCCATTTACATCTTGCATAGCTACTAGACTGCATTTTAAAAGGTGTCTTGGCAAACAGAGCTCATCCATCTCTCCCTGGTTACATGTTGCAGGCTGACACAAGCAGGACAGGATCTACAAGCAGTGGAATTACCATTAAATTACATTAAATTACTGTTAAATTAAATCACAGCAAGTTTCGCTCAGGTTTACTTATTGAACAAAGTTAAGATTAAAAAATGTAATACCTTTTTCTTCAACAGATCTAACAAAGTCTTTAGGATGCTTCCTACAGATTCTCTGGGCTGCATTTCAGGAATTTTTGTCCTGAAAACTTTGAAAACAGAGTAATTGTCTCATTCATCTAATACTACGTGCCCCACTCTGATAGGAATATATCTGGAAAGAAAAGTTTGCTGGCCTGCTGCCTAGGACAATTACCTCATCCTGGAGGGTGGCAAATTCCTCAAGAATGTGACCCAGCTTATCTCTCTGACGAGCTCTATTGTGACCATGGATTTGAATCAGACTACAGAATGGCTGAAACAAACAA
This sequence comes from Urocolius indicus, assembly GCA_013401255.1. Taxonomy (NCBI): domain Eukaryota; kingdom Metazoa; phylum Chordata; class Aves; order Coliiformes; family Coliidae; genus Urocolius; species Urocolius indicus. The sequence goes on from WBNH01005219.1 coordinate 32,725, forward strand.
ATCATAGTTTAAGATTTTGAACATAACATTGAAATTACAATAGTACTATGATGCTTATTCATGGTTTTATATAGTTTATAGCTGCTAAACTGCAGCAGCAACAGGGAGGGAGAATGTGAAAACATCTCTGCAGACACCAAAGTCAGTGGAGAAGTGGGAGAGGAGGGTGCTTAGGCCCAGAAAGAAAGACTCCCCTGTGACCTGTGGTGAAGACCATGGTGAGGCAGCTGTGCCCCTGCAGTCCACGGAGGCCACTGGGGAGCAGACACTCACTCAGAGCCCATGGGGGACCCCACACCAGAGCAGGTGGATGCCTGAAGGAGGCTGTGACTCCATGGGAATCCCATGTTGGGGCAAGCTCCTGGCAGGACCTAGGAGCTCATGGGAAAAGAGGAGCCTACGCCAGAGCACATTTGCTGTCAGGACTTGTGACCCTGTGAGGGACTCAGGCTGGAGCAGTCTGTTCCTGAAGGACTGTTCACCTCGTGGATGACCCACGTTGGGACAGGGTGTGAGGAGCTGCCCCTGTGAGAGGCCCCATGCTGAAGTAGTTCATGAAGAACTGTAGCCCATGGGAAGGAGCCACGCTGGAGACGTTGGTGAGGGACTGTCTCCCGTGGGGAGGGATCCCACAGTGTAGCAGTGGGAAGTGTGAGGCCGCCTCCCCCTGAGAAGCAGCAGCAGCAAAGTCCATCTGTAATGAACTGACACCAACCCCCACCCCCTGAGCCGCTGGAGGAGGGAAGCAAGGAGAGTCCTGGCAAGAGGGAGGGATGGGGGAAGTGTTTTAAGATTCAGTTTTATTTACTATCTCCCTGTTCTGATAGTTTATTAAAATAATCAAACCATTTCTCCCCAAGCTGAGTCTGGTTTGCCTGTGACGCTAATTGCTGAGTGATATCCTTGTCCTTAAGTCAACTCACAAACCTCTCATTATATTTCTCCTGTCCAGATTAGGAGCGGGAGCAACATTATGACTTGGTGGGCACCTGGCACCCAGCCAGGGCTAAACCACCACAGTCTCTCACTACAAGAATGACCTGGAGGTGCTGGAGTGTGTCAAAAGACAGACAACAAAGCTGGTGAAGAGGCTTTAGCATAAGTCCTCTGAGGAGCAGCTGAGGGAGCTGAGGATGTTTAGTCTGGAGCAGAGGAGGCTAAGAGGAGACATGATCACTCTCTACAACTGCCTGACAGGTGGCTGTAGTGAGGTGCGGGTTGGTCTCCTCTCCCAAGCAACAAGTGACAGGAGAAGAAGAAACAGCTTCAAGTTGTGCCAGGGGAGGTTATCAGGTTATCAGGGGAGGTTATCCTGATTGGGTTTCGTAAAAAAGTTTTTCCTGATAGGAGCGTCAAATATTGGCACAGGCTGCCCAGGGAGGTCGTGGAGTCATCATCTCTGAGGACATGGTTTAGAAGGGTTAAGGACGTGGCACTGCAGGGTTAAAGGCTGGACTCAATGATCAATGATTTTCATTTACGTTGGAAAATAGAAGAAAATCACAGGATCACTGTACTGCAGTCAAAACCTAAATCTTTTTTAAAAATTGTTTTAAAACTGTAGAGAGTGTAAAAATAATTAGTTTTGCTAGTTATGCATTTGTTCTGTGACATGAAACTACCCTGTAAAGAGGCCATAGGTGTTAGCTCCTCATGAAGTCAAATGTTAGTGAAAACTCTGGAAGCAAGACACAAGAAAAACAGAGGAATGGTTGCACTGTCTTTTAAAAAAGTGCTGTTTTAAGAAGGCCAACTTCTGCAACTTTGCCTTCATGTCAGTGTCCAAAAAATTACTGGTATTATTTTAAATTGTAAGAAAATCTTGGAAGTGCTCATATATGCACAATCATGACATAATTGGAATGAACGCTTACCCGAACGCAGTGTGTCACAAAGGAATCAATGTAGTCCTTCGCCTGGTGATTATTGTAAAGACAACACCTAAAAAAGAAATACCCACATTCACACATATGTTTATAAATGCCATCAGCCTATGCAGTACAAACTTTAAAAAGAGCAACGAGTTCATTAACACCAAATGACTCCTTCATAGATGATCCACTTACTTTGGAGAAAGTACTGGAGGACTGACAAAAGACCTTAAAGCATCTTTTACCATGTCTTGCATGAGGTGAGTGCCAAACACCTTCTTGTTATCTACCAGAAAAGTAGTCTGAAAGTAAAAATTGTTTTTAGAAACATGTTTTAAGAGTAATGCTTTAGAATTACTAACTTTAGAATTACTCTTACAGTAGCTACATTATATCAGAAACTTGTAAGATTGCTTTAAGAATTAAAATGGTTCAGCTAGCGACAAGGTTACAGACTCACAAACAGAGGCATATTGAAACAAGTCACTTCTAGGGTATTCCCAGAACACAATATACAGCTCTATTACTTGCACAGGACAACTAATACCTGAACTTTAAAGATGATTAATCAGACATAGAAGATTAACATAAAATAGGTTTTGTGGTTTCCTGGGAGGCACATAAGTGTAAACCTTCAGGATGATGCAGACCTTTTTTCCCCCCCCACCCACACACACACAAAAAACCCCCATTTTACTTGCCAATAGTTACATTCCATTGGCTCTATGTGTGGTTTGACTGATGTCCAGGGACATCCTATTGAAATCTAAACTTCCTACAAGGAAGTATTTACTACGAGTTAAGGAATACAGAATATTCTTTCAAGGTAACTGAAGCAATAAGAAGAAAAGCAGTAACCTGTTCTGCCCTAACCGTTAGTTTTACTTTTAGCAATAGAGGCATTCTATCTAGTCCGAACAAAGAGGATGAATACAAACACCAGCCCCAAACTGAGAGAGCATACAGAGAAGAGCATAAAAATGTCTGTGCAGGCCCAGCTATATGGCAGAGAAAAAAAATTTCAACTCCTTGTGTTTCAGTTAGCATGTACTAACATCACCTAACAATCATATTTTAAAATGTTTTTTAAAATTACCTTAGAACATAAGCCTCCATATACTTAAGCATCTTCAGAGGTTTTTTTACAAATTATATATTATTGGTATGCAAACAAATATTTTAAACGAGAAGGAATTCATATTTACGGCGACTTTGAAAGTATGTTATTCAAAGGCATAGATTAGCACTTGCCTGTAACAGGGATCTCGAAAGAACACATGGTGATTGCTCGCTAAATTCACAGAAAAAATCCTAATTTACATTTAAGGGAAAAAAAAATCATGTTAATATGCCATTTTCTTAATATAGACACATACATATCTACATTTTCATACACACACATGCACTCACATTTTTATATGTACTCATGTGTATAAAATGACATAAATACACATATTTTGCATACACACACGCATCCATACACACAGCACAGCTTGTACAATTTGCAAGAAAATAAGCATGAATAATTTGAATACAAAAGAACATATCATGAAGCTAAAACAAATTTTTTTTTTGTAATTACTTGGTATTTAATAGAACAAAAGGTTTCTGAATTTTCTTCAGATGCAACAGTAAGAAGCATGGTAGTGAAACTGTTAAGATCAGGTAACAAGTACATACAAAAATAATTACAATGTTTAACTGGAACCATAATGCAACTTTAATTAACAGGAAAACAAAAGACTTTGTTTCATCTTTAAACTGACGTAACTGTGCCTCTTTTCTCAGTCAGTTAATGTGTGTATTGTAAAAGTATTTCAGTGTCTTCACAGACAATAAGAAGCAGGTGCTTAACTCTTGCCTATTGAGGGAATTACATGCTTAACCAAATTTATTTGGTGCTCTCCTGTGTTATAGGCACATACACTGAATATTATTAGTGGATCTGAAAAACATCAGGAATATATTTTCTGCTACTGCAGACACAGCTCTTTAACCAAAGAAAGAGTTAATTAGCTTGCTTGGGCTTTGACACTAATGTGCATAAATCTTTAAGAAATTATGGGAAAAAATGGAAGTTTGAGAGGAGAAAAGGTCTTTGTAAAAAAAAAAATATCAGGAAAGACAGCAAAGTTAGGAACTATACACAACAATAAAAAACACCGGAAGACTTACACATTTATAGTAAGCTACAGCATCTATATAAGGGATGGTTTTTTTCAAGTTTCATTTCAAGATCTTAATTTTGGCTGTAAGTAGGAAATATTCATGCTTACCAGTATACAGTGCAAATTGGTTAGGTTGACTACTTCACATACAGTTTTTATTCGGTCTATTAGTTTGGAAAAATAATTGACCATTTCTTCCCTTTTAATTATTTTTGCATATCGAGGAAAAGTTGGTGGCAGCAATCTCTGATTAACAAGGGGCTCAAAGCCCATCATAATAGGATGATCTAATGAAAGAGGAGGGAGGAGAGAGAAAAGATGCGTGTAAGCACTGTTTCCAGAACTTACTTCTAACTTGAAATTATCATACAAATTATGCAATTAGCCAAAATTAACTTTTTAACTGACAGTCAGCTTTCAGACACTAACTACCCAACTAGATAATGATTGTTATTTAAAAAACCCAACCCTCAACATCTCAGCATATACCTGTACAGACAATGAGGTGGTGTTCCCTGTTTCAAAAAGGCACATACACCAACTCAAAGTGCATTGCACTTCCTTCTGGCTTTTAAGTGACAGCACTGATTTAAGGAGACCCATCATTTCATTTTATTTCACTGAGACCAAACAATGCAAATCTGTAACAGCTGGTATAACAAGTATTATTAATTCAAAGTAAAGTTCTAAGTGATTCTTACAAAAATGCACACAGATGATGAACTTTACCAAGACAGCGTATTTAAGAAAGGTAAAAACACCCGGTAAAATTCCATACATACCTCCCTTAGTGGTATCATTCTGAGCCTGGATACCATGATGCAAGGAATTGTGGATGGCAGAAAGCAAGTCAGCTGCCTGAGTCATTAGTTTCTGAGCTTCTGCAACTGCACTTGTCTGAAATGCAAGTAATAATAATGCACAGGAATAACGTATTTTGGCTGAGGAATTAATGTTAATATCAGAAAAAAGAATATTAGATTCTAAGGTTTGTATACAACCATTCTGAAAAACACACCACAAATTTTGGTGCAAAAAGCATTTTTTTTTTATATTTCAGGTATCTACACATACATTTAATAGTGAGTTGTTTTGCCAGTAATTGCAACTAAAGTCCACTGTACACTACATGTAAGTTCTCCACTTTAGACTGGGTCAGGGAGCAAAAATCTATCAATAGAAAATGCAAAATTTTTGAGAATATAGTCCAAACACAGTCTATCAACTGAAATGAAATTGCCATATAACATTAGAAGGCATCAGACATCCACCAGAAATCTTGATTTACGATCTGCTGACACACTGAATTTCTGCTGCCCTGTGAATCCAAACACGTCAGCAAACTGAGTACCATTTAAAATCACTAGAGAGGTACAATCTAAAATCTCGTTTCAGAAACTAACAGTCTCTGATGGAACTTCAAATATTTGAAGTCTCAAGTCAAACTGAACCTTGACTTCCTTCAGAAAAAAAAAGTATGCTTAAAACCCTGAAGATCTAATAGATGTTGAACAAGATCTGTAGCTATACGTAATATATGTTCTCACATTATAGCACTCACAGATCTACTAAAAGAATAAGATGCTAAGTAAATCTTATTCAAAAAGTAGCCCATAATGTAAATAACTTGCAATTAAGTAATCTCACTTTACTGACCCTAAGGTAATCTAATTTTGCACAGATCATTAACTCATAGCAGTTAACACAGACAGAATTTGACTGTACATCAATGCAGATCACCTCTAATACTGCAGTTTGATTTCTGATCTAACCAATAGTTATAATCAGAATGCAATTGTACTCAACCTCTCAATCATTTTCTCCTCAACAGTGATGTCTATCAATGATACATGCTCCCAAATTTCAATTTGATCATGGTGTTTCAAACTCTACAGTATAAAGCTGCTCCAACAGAGAAATATGTGGGAAAAACTCCATGCCACTGAAACAAGACCTACATTATATGAAAACAACAATAACAAATAGACAGATAATTATCTTTGTATAAAGCAAGCTATTAAAACAGAAAGCTTTGCCTTTTGTGACATGTGATTCTTGTACCTCTTTGCCCTAAAACATACAGTTATTTCCCTTCTCAACAATTAAGGATTTATACCCAAAAATCAAGCAAATTGTATGGAAGGTTGTTACACTCTCCTTCTCAGAGCATAGACACAAATTCAGCATCCCATTGAAGTAAAACCTAACAATCCTCTAGAGACAGACAAAACACTGCCCAATGTCAGGTAACTCCAGCTAAGTCCAGAAACGGACTGAACTTGATAAAGTTTTGCTCATGTGTATGAAAAGAGTAATCCAAACCCCATAATTTTTAAGTGTTCTGCAATGAATATTCTGTCTCTCTGCAATGCCATAATATCAGCTACTACGCTCCCCTGTGTTTTCTTTTAAAATGAACAAAAATGGAATGGTTGCCACCATAAGGCCTCAATGAATGCTTCACTTGCAGCAACATCAATTCCAAGTGACAGAATCTACAGAATAATTCCTTGACTTTAGAGAATGAAAGGTGAGTGTTTTGCTGAGTGACAATGTGAACACAGAAACACTAAATGAACATACCTCTTTTTTGGTAAATGCTATTAAAACAGTCAGCAGCACCCGGGTAAACTTCACTCTGCTGAACACAGCTAAACATTGTTGATGCTGTAATAAAAAGTACACTGCAAAGTACTAAGCAATACACATTAAATCCTGAAACGTATTCAAATAACACAGATTTGTTGAAGTGTACTCTCTAGTCTTAAAAATATTTTATCTGGTATGATTCTGAAGAAAAGTTACAGTGTCTATAGAAGAATTTGTACTGCTGTCAGAAAACCACGAACACAAAAATACTAAGATATCTTGGGTACAGCACAGCTACTGGCTGTGTAGCTATCTCCTATGCAAAAGCCATTCAAATCTCATAACTCAACAACAACAAATTATTAAAGTGATTTTCTCTCTGTTTTGATGAAGACTGACGTTAAAAGTAATTTCTGAAGAAAGAAACACACATTCTTCTAAACCAACTACATCTATTTCTGCTTCTGCTGGCAGAGCTGCATTGCTTTCATCTTCTCTTCCTATTTTCTCTCTTGACAGTGAGGCTGCCAGCAGCAGCAAAAGCTACTGGGAAACAATCAAGGGAAGAATGTGCAGGATATGTAAGACCACCTACTTCATTAATGACTTTTTCTTGAGAGGTAGGTGCGTCAGCATCACGATTCTGTTGTTCAGATTTAACTAGAACTCTCTCCCTTCAAAGCATAAAAGTCTACCTGCTAGTCTGAGGATTTGCTGAGTCATGTTTAGAGCAGCTCAGACATGACAGTAGTAGCGCTACTGTTAATACGTAGTTTTCACAAGCCGTAATTGATTAAAGCTGATTAAAGTAATGATGGACTAGTCCATGAAATGTGTAATAAGTAAACATTACTTCAAGTTCAACTTCTGGATCCCTCTCTTCTCCTTGTCGACTTCGAGTGCTCTAGAAGGTAAAGGATTTTCAAATAATTAGAAATTGCAAAGGGAAGCTACTGATAAAATCTCTTTACCCTCTCCAGAATACTCATCTGGTAAGTAACTCTAAAAACAAGTTTTCAAGTTCAAAACCTCTTCACATATAACCAGGTACTTGAATGATCCAAGAACATCCTACAGTAATGAGACCTATCTCAGTTTACCTTGCAAATCAGTAAGGAAACTGCATGAACATTTTCTATTGTAAGCTGTTGCAGAAAAAGACTGTCTTCTTTAACATCACATAGCTTATCTATGTCTAAGCCAGAAGCTACATAGTCCCTGTGTCCCAGGCCAGTGCTATCTTCTACATTATTACTCCACCTATTATCAGTGAAGCAACTGTTAAAGAATTCAGAGAAGTTTGAAGACTTCAGCATCTTTAGACAGAAGACACACTACCAGCATGTTACACAAACCATTATGGAAGTTCTTCAAAAAAACCCCACCATTTAAAGACACAAAGCCGCTGAGTTCTTTATGATCCATCTCCCTCCCCCAAATCTATGTCAAGTACAGTTGGAGTATAACTGACAAGGCAAATGTGAGAAAAATACCTTCACTCTTCTCTGCATGTCATCTTCTACATCTTTTAGCATACCTGGAAAAGTCACAGTACAATTAAAAGCTGAGAAGCATTCCTAGGTACACCTACACAACTCAGGGGAAAAACGTTTTAAGGGGAACTTTTAAGTTTTAAAGTGCTTTATGTTAGCCAAAAACTAGACAAAAGCCATTCTTGTAAGGGACAATGAGGATGTCTTGCAACTACAGACAAATAAGAATACAGACTGACTGATCCAAAGCTAAAGTGTTCACGCATTTTCTAAAAATAAACCAATGCAAAATAGTGCATCAACGGGCAAACAGAGATACAGACATTAACTAATACCACGTGTACTCTTAGTTTAAGAACTAGCAGATTGCTTTCTCCTCAAAAGCAATCTGCTTACTTTACAATAGCAAAATGCCAGGCAGAGAAGCAGAATTCAAGCAGTGCACATTTTAATGGTTTGTACCTATCAGTCCTGGATGAGCTTATGCCCAGGCACTTGGCTGTTACAACTGAAAGCACTTCTGTTTCTCAGGCATTTAATAAACAGTTAAACCTTTTCTTCAAGGAAAACCAATTTGATCTCCTTTTTTACCAATTGACCAATGTGCACAAGATTAATAAAAAAACCCTTAACGTCTGAAATTCCTACCAAATAACTAGGTTTGGTTGAGAGTAACAAACACGCTCAAAAGATAAAGAGCCTGATGGACAGATACACTGAAAGCATGAACTGTACCTGTAACTCTAAGATCTGTGACACTGTTCGCCATTTTGAACCCGTAAGTCATTGATTGAAAATCTTCCTAAAAAAATAAAAATCAAAGACGGACTATGCAGTGAAATACAAACAGCAGTAGTTTCATTGTCAAGTTGGGGTTTGAGGTTTTCTTTTTGTTTGTTTTGGGGTTTGAGGTTTGTTTTCTTGTAGTGTTTGACGTCTTTTTGGGTTGGTCTGGCATACAAACCCAGTTTTATTCTGAATACATCCATGATTTGGTTAACTTTCCTGCCCAAATTCATTTGGGACATTTATTTTCTACATACATCTTTACTATCTGTATGCCCTTCACATTTTGATGTGGTAGCACTTGATGAAAATGTTACAAGAACCATGGATGCAAAGTACTGACTATATCTAAAACTGATTACACAGTAAGAGGTGACTTGTCCAAGGTCAGAGTAAACAAAAATTGCTCTGAGCACAGAAACCCAGACTGATTCCATTGCTACATGGACGTTTCAGATGAGAGAGAAATATGGCTATATAAGTAGAAAAGCAAAAAACTAAGCAAGAAGAAAACTGATTTTAAATGGCTACCACAAGAGCTGTACTGCTGCTTGAGTAAAATATTTATGTGACTCCCATATTCAAGCAAAATACAGACAAGAGCATGAAACACCTTCACTGAAGAAAATTTCATTTTAAAGCTATCAAGTCATTCATTTTAAAGCTTTTAGGAGGATGAATTGCTTCTCCTACAGTTTTCTTGAACAAACCAGTAATATATTTCTCTAATATACTGTTATATCTGTGTTAGCCTACGTATAACATTACATACTCAAGAGGTGTTGAAACCCATACCTCCTCAAAAACAGCTGCTTTGTTAACCTTTTCTCTGGAGATATCACAGATTTTTAGGATCCCCAGAGCAAAAGCTTTCATAGCAGGATCTTCTATGAAGTCTGGATTGTGAATGTAAAGGCAAGTGAATACCGTCTGCGCCAAGGAATGTCCCTCTAACCATGTTATCTAGGGAAAAGAAAATGAAAAGTTTTACTCACAACAGCCAAATCCTCATTTTTATATCTCCATTCTTTTTCCAATTTACCACTCCAATATGAGTCATTAAGGAAGTCATTTGCCTGTTATGGCAAACTTCCATCTAGACAAGAGAAGGTCCCTCCACCTTTAAGCTTTGTCTATCTTCTGGCTGGGTCAGGCAGTAAGTTACTAAACCCCTATCAAATTCTGGTGTTGGATAAGCCTCTTTCATGAAGTCCAGGACTAATCTTGGTGACTTAAAAGACACGATATTAAATTAAGAAATCATCAGATTTATAAGCTTCCCCTAAATAAATACTGAATGGAAAACACAAGTGACTATAAAACAACTCAGCAGTATTCTGCAAGTTCACTTCTACAACTTCTAACTTCTTTTCAAGACTCCCTCTCTCTACTACTTCCATCCTGTTTTAAGCTATAGAGAATGCTTCCATAATTAAAACAATTACTTCCACTATGAAATAGCAAAAAACACAGTAGATTCAGATTTTTAATATGATCACTGTTCCTCTTCAAAAAAAGTCAGTATTTGGGGCAGGTGTGGCAGAGAGGGGAATAATGACGTTACACCACACCAAAAATACAGTGGCCTTCACCTATCTTTTTGGACTACACTAATGTGGAATGTCATTTTAAAAACCCAAAGTAATTTTATTGACGTAATTTTAAAGAGCAGCTGAAAATAATTCAAGTAATTAAGCGAGGAAATTAAGACACATACATAGTAAAAAAAGCACAATTAACAAAAAAAGTGATAATTCACTTTTTTCTTTCTAAATTGATTTAGGTATTTTCTTTCTTCAAAATGCTCCTGTAAGCTCAGTCAACACTGGCTGCATAGAAATGAGCAACAGTGCTGCAGGTTACTGCACGCTCCCTTTCCAGATAAGTCAAATACCAATATACATCAGGCAGCCAGATACCATACAATTAAAACACCTACAAAATAAAAAACATTATTCAAAATTCTACTCATTCTCTTCCATAATTATTTCATACAATTAAAAAATAAATCAAAGCTTTGCCTCCTATAATGGCCAATGGAAACAGAAGTTAAATTACTAAGTATGTATTTTCAGCTTGGTGAATCTTTTTTCTTGAGTTCTACTGATTTTCATTTTTTCAAATTGGATTAAAGGATTACATTTTGAAAGTGAAACCAGACAACATTAAGAGTAGAGAAATGCTTACCAAACAACAAAAACATGTATCCATTATTCCTATCAGTTCAGGTGAAGTGAGATCTTTTATTTTAATGGTGCCATCCTTAGAAAACAAAGAAATAAAAATCTAAAGACTGCGGAAGCATAGAGGCAAAGTACAGCTTATTATTTGAAGAGCTGAAAAGAAAATTACAATTTGGTTGAGATTTCAGAATATTTGTATACCACCATCTTTATTGATCAGATACAAAATGTGCCCCACATTCTTAAAATCTTCACTTTCCCATCACTGTGTTGAACGCTGAAAAACATAAAGCTTCTCAAAGAGGAAGCTAAAATAATATTTCTGATTTATGAGCAGCCAATAGAAGTTTTAAACTCATTAACTGACAACAAATCACAAAACGATACGTGCAACCTCAGTAAAGACTTAACAAAAATAATATCCAGGACTCATTAAAGGCTGTCTTTTACACTGCAGATACTTCCAGATGTTTACTGCCTTCAAGGACCAAGAAGGCAGCAGCCCTACTTTTATATTTGTCCAACGTACATAGTCTTGCATATATTCTAGGTGACTTAGATGGCCAGTATTTAACACAGTGTTTTGGTCCATCTAAAGCAAGGTTCCATTTTTTTTTCCCCTGTGGATATGTTATTTTTAAAAAAAGTCTTTCATCCTCCCTCCACCAGTTTTCTTGACCATGCATCAGAACATAATTGTTACTGTCCATGTTGTTAAATTAGTCATCTTCTCTTGAAAGCTAATGAACTGACAGTCTCATAAGTATGTGTTAATTTTCAGATTAAGTAGAATGGAAGCCAGCTTCCATAAAAGAGGGACTAACCAATACACCTTCATACAAAGGACACATTTAGGGGGAGGCAGAGGGTGAAATGTAAAACCATTTCTGAGATTTATTTATTTGAGGTATCAACACCAAACAATTTCATAGTACTCTTCACTGGAAGACTTTGCATCACAGGGATAACATAGGTAACAAAAAAGGTAAACATCACAAGCTACTTCTTTATGTAACTACTCAAAATACATTTTTTTAAAATCTATTTTAAATAAAGACTGAAAACATTTATTAAGTTGAATTGTGCTTAACTGCAACTTGATAAAATTGCATTATACTTTCACAGGCAGTGTAGGCACAAACAAGGAAGTCACACAAACCTTAATAGCTTGCTCAAAGTTCAGAACTTTTCTATTAACTTGGTTTCCAATCATACCAGCATCCATCTTCGGATCCATCATTTCAATGGCAGACATGGCTTCAAAAAGACCAAAACTAGGAACGCCAATAAGAAAATAAATGTTCTTAACTGAAAAAGTTATTCTTCATTATGTTACATCCAAAAACTCAAGTAAGACATCCCCCCCACTGACTAATGACAATATACATGACACAGGCTGACAATAATACTCATTAAGGAAATCAACTTTGTTCACAATAAGCATGCTAAGAAAACAGATAAAAAAAAAAAAAACCAAAAAAAACCAGCATGTACCAATGGAACACTTGTAGTCAGGGCATAAAAGCTTGCAGGAGAACCACAACAAATGCAGACTGTCCTACAGAAAAAGGATATGGTGCCTCGCTTTTTGTACATATGATATTCATCAGAACTGCTGCACAAACATTTATTATATAAAAATGGTTACTGTGTACAGCACATTCTCATTCTGAAAAGTGTATTTACTCCAAAATGCTTTTGTCAATAAAAATACACCTCACCAATATGCTTTGACTCTAGTGAGTAACTACTTGGTGACATTCTTGCACATGTTTTTAAGCAGTGTTTTCAATAGAGCACCTTTGTCTTCTGAGCCGAACAGCTTCGTGTGATCAAAATATTTTCAAGAAAACTAAATTGCTCAACTGCTTATCGTTCTTCAATGAATTCAGCACGTTTCAGCACTTTTTTAAATCCTAGAGATCTCAGTTCCTGTTTTAGCATGTCATTAAAGACTCATGTTAAAGCACATGGATTGTTTAGCCTGAACTCGTTAGCAATATTTGAAGCAAACAAATTTAAAAGCTGAAAGTCGTTCTGGCATATTTTATGAAAGCATATTCACATATAATAGTTCAGTAGGTTCAGCAGTGTCAACACCGCTGATCATAACGTGCTATAAACTTCTGAACTACACAGATTAACTGAAAATGTAGTATTACTCTGGCACCACGGGAAACATTCCGCACTCATATAGGTACACCATATACATACTGCTGAGGACAAATAATATTCTGAATACTTCAGCTATTTTGTTTGAAGCTTTAAAAAAGCTTAGTTGATGCTGCATGATTTGCTTATTAGTAAACATTAACATATTTAGACTAATCTTATTTCAAAAATCCACAAGTATCCCCCACAGCCATACTTACAGCTTGTCATGAAGCAGTTCTCCTAACTTCAGTTCTATAAAAGAACAGAATAGGATAAAAAATTACAATCACCCTTCTACCATGACTTTTCCAGTTTAGTCTTGTAACTCACCAAACTGTCTTATGCCAAGAGACAACAAGGTGTTGGAAATAGACCAAACATTTTTACTCCACTTTCATTTGTTTTTACTTACAAAGCACTTTCAAGACCGAAAGGCTAAAAATCTTTAGTTGTTCACGCTCATTCCTCATCCCTTTGTTATTTCAACAGTTAAAGGTAGTTTAGAATTAACAGTAGCATCTGAATAGCCATTTGGACTACCATTTCCTGTGCTCCTTTATGCAGATGTCTTTTTTTTTTTTTGCCAAGGGACTTTACTGAAGGGCTTACTTTTCATCTTAACTTTTAATGAAACCTATAGATGTATTTGAGGAGTACACAAACAGTATGTTGCTAATACACAGGAATTACATAACAACATAAGGAAACCGTTTATCTAATTTTGTGTGTGTTAAGTTGCAGTTTTTGTATTTATTTTTTCCTAATGCCATGATAGACTCACTGAAAAAAATAAATTTGCGGTCACAGTAGACTAGCACTAACGTCTAACAACAATAAAGGTACTGTTTAAACAGAAGCAACTGCATCCCCATGACAGGGATGCATTGCATCTCTTCAGAAGCTGAGCCTCATTTTGAAGATGAGAAATGAGGCATTGTCCAATTAAGTGAGTAAATCATTGGTCCCTATAGGTCAAAAGCGCTCCAAGAAGAGAAACATAGCTTTGATTATGCATGGATGCACGAGGTTTCCATTCATTACCACAGAGGAGGTGGGAAGAAACCCTTGTAAAGAAAAAAAAAAAAAAAAAAAAAAAACAAGTGCAAAAATACCCAAGATGAAAAAAATATGACCTAAAAGAGACATTTATGTGACCTGAAAGAAGAAACAAGGACAAGTTGTTCTGATATTTCCAATCTCACAGTTAAATACAAGGAAGCGGAATTTATGTAGTCCACTCATCTACAGCCTGAACCTGCGTCAAACTATTGCTTAAAACCACTCAAAGAACTGTCCTTAGTCCCCTAAAAGACTCCAGATTTTCTCAGAAGACAAGCAGTACAACTCACCTCTACATGCTGCTTCAAAATCCTGGGTTATATCTATCCAGCTTGTATTACTCTTTTCCATCTTGTCTGGCATACCGAGTTCCCATCCGGCGTCATCATCTTCTACTGCAGCTTTCATAACCATGATACCGCACCTTTAAATCCATATCAGAGATACTGTACGTCATGCACACATCGTCTTTTCAATCATTAGATGAGAAAAGGAACCAACAAACCTGATTTCATTTGAACCACTAGCCATTACATAAACCAAGCCCCGAAAACTTTTTTAAATAATTGCTTTCTTATCCATCTTTTCTCTACAATTAACTTATAGGCTCTGAAACCTCAAAAACTATTAACTTATAGGCTCTGAAACCTCAAAAACTAAGGACACCAAAACTGTAGCAATAAGGAGCCATAATAAAGTGTGAACTGTCAAGTTAGAAATAAAACAGGAAACAATGTCAAAGAATGTTCTCTTGAACAGATAAATCTACCACAATTTTTTGCTATTTTACACTCCTAGAAATATACGTCCTCTCACTGTTCTGTGAAAGGAATTAAAAAGGAAGAACTGTAAAACTAACCACACACAAGTTTGTGTTTCATACAAAATATATCCAAAGAAATTTCTCAAAAGCGTGCATATTTCCTCCGACTTCTTCAGCAGAAAGTAACGTCAAGATTACCAAAGCACTGTTAAGCAATTTCTACCTGGAATACAATTTTTAAGCTTCATCAACCGGTCATTTCCAGCTTCTCTTGTGCTTTTGCAACCTCACGATTCGCGAGGCTACCCTGAAGAACTCTAAAGTGCTGTCAGTCTTGTCTTGTCAGTGCTCGCCTGCCTTGGGAGGTCTCAGCGATGCTAAGTCTCCCCCCACCTTGAATGTGATCTCTTGCAAGAGACAACTACGACCACCGCAAGTTCCAAACAGCTTAACCAAAGCCATCAAAGCAGCTTTCTTCTAATACAGGCTTCGAGACAGGAGCCCTCCCCGGCACAGGCAACTAACAGAGACCAAACGGATTTTGAGAGCCCGTCCGGGAGCCCCAGCCATGCCCGGCCTCGCCTCCCGTCTGCACGACCCGGGCTCTGCGGCGACCGCAGGGGCGGCGGGGCTTTAACGCGCTGCAACGAGCGACGACGTGGGAAAAACATTAAGATAAACGTTAAGTCACCCTGAAATTTTTCAGGCAGGTCAGGAGGCAACTTCAACACCGCCGGACTCTCGCGGGGCTGCTTCTCTTCGCCGCGGCCACGTTCCCGCGAGCCCGGCACGGTCCCTGTGCGGCGCACGGCGCCCTGCG
>WBNH01005220.1:0-22499 GCA_013401255.1 Urocolius indicus
CTTTTTGTGTTCAAGCTTCATCTAGTTACCCATTGTCCTGTACAACAGAAAAAAGAGATGTCCCAACCTCCTGACATCCATCATTTAGGTACTTATAAATATTAATGAGATCTCCCCTCAGTCTCCTCTTCTCTAGACTAGTCTTTCTCCATTTCCCAAGCACTTCACCTGTCCTCCATGATTGTTCAAAAATTATGGGGAGCAGCTTAGCAACCACAACAGCCACTTCCCTCAGCACTCTCAGATGCACCCCACCAGGTCCCATTGACTTATGAGCCTTAAGCTTGGCCAACAAGTCTTTAACCTCTTCCTCTTCCACCCAGGGCAAGTCCTCTGTTTTCCACACCATCCTACTATCCTTACTGGATTGGGCTTCCCAGGGGCAGGCCTTGGCTGTAAAGACTGAAGTAAAGAAGGAATTCAGTAGTTCAGCTTTCTCTGCATCCTTTGTCACCAGGGCACCCTCTGTGTTTAGCAGTGGGCCCACATTCCCCCTAATCTTCCTTTACTGCTGATGTACCTGAAAAAATGTCTTATTACTTTCCTTAACTTTCCTGGGTAAATTTAATTCTAAAAGGGCTTTAGCTACCCTGGTTGCAGCTCTACATGCTCTGGCAATGTTCCTATACACTTTCTAAGATATTAACCCCTATTTCCACCTCTCATAGATGGCTGCTTTCTGCCTGAGTTGTCCCAGCACATCCTTGCTCATCCATGAAGGCCTCCTACCTCTTTTTCCTGCTTTTCCTACATGTTGGGACACACTGATCCTGGACTTGAAGGAAGTGGTGCTTGAAGATTGACTAGCTCTCTTGGGCTCTTCTACCATCTAGAATCTTATCCCATAAGATTCATCCAAGTCAGCTTGCCTGAGATCCAGGGTCACGATCATGCTTTGTGTCCTGCCTCTTCTACACACGATCTTGAACTCTATCAATCTCATGGTCGCTGTAGCAAGGTCACCTCCAACCTTCACATCCCTAACNTCCTAAACAATACATATCCACACATGGCTGTGCTCCAGTCATGGCAGCTGTCCCACCACGTCTGTGACTGCAAAGAGGTTGTAGCCCTGCACCCACACCCACATCTCCAGTTCCTCCTGCTTATTCCCCAGACTGCATGCATTGGTGTAGGGGCAACACAGGGGGTTCCTAAAACACACAAGTTTCCCTGGATGGATGCAGGAGAATCCTCTGTGATTTGACTTATCACCCTGGTTTTGTTTATTATCACAAAGTAAATTCCCACTAGGACTAATAGAATTTTTTAGGCTATTCTGAACTATGGGATGCTTTTCTATCTTGCTCTATTTTCTGAAAAGCACTGTAGCATGCCTTGTATCTGATTTGATGGGAAAGATCCTTTGAAAGGGAAGGTAACACAAAATCATTTGTGAAATAACTGCCCTAGGGTTGCATCACTTTCAGTCACCCTTACAGAATCCCTAATAACGAAATGAAGTCATTGTATGAACATAAACCCCCCTTCAGGACTTTGAACACTAACTAACATTTGTAACTTTTTTTTAATTCATTGATTTAAAACAAGGATTTTTTTTTTTTCTGAAAACAACTACAAACTGAAATGCCTTGCCTAGGAGAAAACATTAGGAGAAAAAGAATCCAGATTCTATTAAAAGTCTTGTCATGAATCCTACTATTTCTTTCACTGTATCTCTGAAAGCTTCTATAACATTAGTATGATCAAAAGAAGCAAGCTAGAAAACTTTGGTTTTTACTTGTAGCACAAATGATGTTCCCAAATCTTGGAGGTATTAGTCCACTGTCAGAGGAAGTTTTCATAAAGCAGGAGATATACAGTTTGGCCTGAACTTACTGGAATAGTTTTCACTATTCTACATCAACTACTAATTCCAGTTACACAGCGGCAGCATGCTCATCAAATCACAACTATCTAAGGAGGTTTTATTGATTAATTTCCACTAATGAAAAGTAAGGTGGAACAAATTTTAAAGTGGTTGTATTAACAGGTGAACTTCCACAAATGAAAATGGTGCAAAGTTTATTTACACTAGAAAAGGACACAAGGACTCAAGGAATAAGTTACAATAATTGCTTTACAGAGACCAGAAGCAGACTGAAAATTTTCTGACACAAAGGAAAAGCCTTTGGATAAATTCAAACAGCAGGTCAGCGCGGAACATATTTGTAGGATCTATCACACACTTTTGACTATTGTACATCTAGTCATATCAAAGTTTGTATGCAAGGTTCCTAAGTCTGTGTATGTGACAGAGTACTATTACTTTCAGGGAAAAAAAAAAAAGACAGCTCTAATGCTGTCTAGATTGCTCAGAGACTTACTATAGATATTGTGCAAAATAATGCCTTTGAGTCTCAGGATATGATTTTATGCATTCCTAGTGTGTTACCTTACTCCATTACTAAGAATGCACTTTGGCAATCTTCCTTTGAGGATGAACAAATATTTCAGGGAATGTGCTACATGCCAGACAAACAGCCTTAGCTTAAAGTCCTGCCAGAGGAATATGTTACCTTTTATAGATTTGAAATGCATTTTAAATTTACAGCAATATATTTCAATTTCATGATGTGACTGCAATCCTATTAACACAGTCAAAAAGACCTTGGGAAAAAGGTAACCATGGACTGGAACAAAGTAATTACCACTCTGTCTTGTCTACACTAAAGTTACAAAGAGTGAGACAGACAAGTTAAAGATTACAGAGTGTTAAACCACTACATTTAAAAGCTTTGCTGTACAGTCTAAAATTCAGATCTTTAGTAGGAAGAATGAAGAAATTAATTAAAAAGGTGTTCAGATAGTTTCTCCAGGTAAGAAATTGTAAACAATGATATGTATATGAATACTAAAAATGCTAAAGATGTACAAATGTTGAGTTTCTCTTGCTTAACTGAATTTGAAACTTTCAATGGCTTTTTTTTGTTTGCTTTGTTTTTGAAAGCAAAAAAGGCAGGTAGAAGGGCAATAAAGCCTATAACCATACCTTTCTAAGTGATACAGTTTCAGTTATATCTAAGATAAACATATTATGACATGTGAAAATCTTCATAAAAGTTAGCATACTATTCTGAAGTTCATGAAAGTAAGACATTTTGTGTACATCCCATACAAAACTCCTTACATGTGAACATAATACTGCGAACTTAATACTCTGAAACCAGAGAATCAACTTTAATAAACTCTAATATAAACAAAGGAAAACCAGTAAAGTACCATTTTTATACAGCATCAGCTGGGTCATATTGGGTATGGAGACTGAGAACATATGTGAAATGTTGAACTAACGTGGCTCTAGGACAACTCTATTATGTGGAGTGCTTTCAGTACAGACAATCTAGCCCAAGATACTGAAATAGTCTGTCTCAAAACTCTGCAGCCTGTTTGGAAAATCCAGCCCAGAACTGCAGATCTTGGCAACCATATGCCCATAATGCCTGTCACATTCCCTGTTCCCAGTCCTAATGCCTAATCCTGAACATTGCTCAGATACTGACTTAGAAACTACAGTTGTCATGGACTAAAACCATTGTAGAGATCTTGCTCTCAATTAAACAGTGTGGATGATTGCCAAACAATGCATGCCGGGACCTTGTTTAGTTACTTAGTATATATAAGGTTATAGCCTCAGAGCCTTCAGGGTTTCCAAAGCCTTCAAAGTGCTGATTCAAGTCAGAGCTATGCAGACTTGCATGTTTATTGAGTTGTATCAAGGAATTTGGTAACAGCAGAGTCAAGTGTCTGGCAAATCTGAGTAGTAGGTCTGTCCCATGAGCTCAGACTCAGAAAATCGTGGGATAAAAAGTGACCAATAACCATAGACTATAAACTTGCTTGTGCTACTTGCTCCACAGGGTTCTAAGAGACCTAGCTTGGATGCTCTCACTTCCCATCACTCCCTGACATCCACCAGTAGAAGTCTGCTACTCTGTTTCACCCATTGTCAAGAAGATTACCTTGTACCTTTTTTCCTTTTTTTTTAGAAAAAAAACACCAAAATCTGAACACAAAAGCAACACTTCCTTGCATATGCTGTGCTATCTTACTTCTTAGGATGAAATACAGTTGCTTCTCCTGATTAAAAATGAATGAGAGAATCTCTAATAACGAAAAATAGAACTTTTTCGTAAGGTCAATACAAGTCTGGGAAGCTAGCAAATACACAGTTTTCATGCAGCATGGTAATATTAGCCAGATGGCCACAACAAGGAATTTGAATCTGTGTCTGGATGTGAAGAATAGCTGTATTTAAACTGAGAGCTCTTACAAAGAAAGGATGCACCTCTGTTCAGAGACGGATCCAATCTACCCAAAGACTTTGTTCACAACAGCGATTTTGGCTTGTAATCACCACACATATATTTACATTTAACACACCAGTGAGTCACAATAGGACTTCTTAAATCATAGCACCGTAATCCTCATCATTTTCAACTGACAAACCACCCCATCAACATAAAATGACTGTTTATAATGAGGGATAGTATGCTAATTATTAAACTACAATCATTTAACTACTCTTTCATTAGCACATTCCTTCACTTAAATACTTGTACTCTCTCTGGGTCAAACTCTGTTCTCCTTAATTGAGAAAAGCTTTTATTAGCACCAATATATCTTTTGTGGGTAGTGTGTTGGACCATGTGTTCTGTCTATGTAAGGAATGGTGATAGCTGTCTTCTGCCTTTCATTAGCTTTAAATTCATTACATTTCTGAAGCTCTCTTCAGGTTGGCACTACCCTAATCCTGGATATGTCTCCAAAGATGTCAGTATTTTCCTACCACTTGACTGCTGATAACCTCTTTTTTGCACAGGACACAAACATCCCAGGCTACATTGATTTCTCCTTGAATTACACTACACACTTTTGCATGAAAAGAATCAGAGTTTGTGAAACCAAATAGCAATTAAGAAATGACTGTGAGGAAGTGTCAGTGGTTTTAGGTGCAGTAGATATAGTAGTAGGCAGTGTGACTCAGAATAATTTGACATGCCTTCAGAAGCTACAGATAATTTGCTCATCATCTTTAGTACATTAGAACCCTCATAAATACATATATCAAGTTTATATATATGTTTATATGTACTGTGAAAAACACAAAATTTTGTTTATTAGTAGAAGTTTCATCTAGTTCCAACTTATCTGTTTGTTCCTGAAAGTGTATTTTTTTCACAAAGTTATCCAGAAATGGTCGGGTAGAAGTCTACTTTGAGGCTGCATAGATCACTGGTACCCCTTAAGTTCTCATCAACTAGCTATAACCAGAATAAAAAAACACATACCACAGTGAGTGAACATTATTGAATTTCACTATGCCACTGCACAGAATTCTAATTCATTCAAGGTATCTCAGCAAAAAGTCTCTGAGATACTGTTAACATATTTTGCTGTAATAATTACATAGTTTTGTAAATATTGAATAAGAAAAACATTAATAATTTTATGCTGTCAGGGAACATTTATTTTTGTTCCTTGTAATCGAGCAGAAGACATTTAGAAAGTTTACATTCAAAGTACCATATTAGTCATTGTCAATTTGTTTGGGTGTTTTTTTTCCCAAACTGTCTGCATATAACCTTCACTGAAGTAGTTAAAATGAAGCTGGGAGAACATAACAGGAGATGTCACTGTATGTTTCCCAATTCACATCCACTTCTGCCAAATTGTACTCCTTGCAACTCTTTCAGACTTGGTACTGGGCTAGGTGGGGATGGAGTGAGCTGATGAAAACACTGTACTTAGCTTTCATTTAGCCATACAAAAGATATAACCCTTCAAAATACTTCCTGTCTTTCTAATGCTGAATATCTTAATAGATCTGTGGAAGAGTGGAGACTTAGGACAAAGGAGCTGTGCAGTGGCAACAATCAACTCCTAATTGCACCAAATGTTTTCTAGAATTTGGTCTTTTACTATCTGAAGATAATATACTATCATCAATAATTATAGAGTTTTTTAAGACAAGTTTCTAGACATAAAAAATTACTAAACCTAAACAGAGTTAATATACACTAAAACCTCAGATATCAGATGTGAGATGCCTAAAGTTACTTTAAAAGTAACAATATAAGGGAAAAAGCAATGGAAATGGAGATAAAGAAATCCTCCATCTGAGAGTTCAGCAGTTAAAAGGACAGCAACAACTAAAGCAACAATTGTTTTAGGGTACTACTTCAAAAGTACTGGATGGTTAGCGTTTAAAAATCAAGAAGAAATTAGAGATGAGATATACACAGAAGTTCATGGTCAATTAAGCACAACACTATGTTAAAGGATAAAATTAACTTCTGAGTGATCATATTACAGTGCAATGCATTATAATGAAACTAAAGGAAAGCAACAGATGTCTGTAATGAAAGAGACTGGGGAAAATGAAAGCATCATGAGGATCATAGAAAGGATTTTAGAAATACTTTAAAATATATTTTTTGCATCAGCAAACAAACACTTATCATCTTTGGAAACATCAGTCTTTTCTGAGTTTCATAGTATCAAGCATCTTCAAATCTAATAGTGAACCTTTATTGAATTAAGAATTATGTCAAGATAAAGATTACTTCAAATGTATTTGTTAACTTATGAACCTCCTATTACAAGTTTCTTTTATTTCAAAAGTTTACAGTGGTAGGTCTATTCAAACTGAACTGATCATGCTCATGGGTAAGTGTAGCTCATTGCATAGGTCATGTGGTAGTATTTATAGCCTGAAATGTGATTTCCTAATTACTAGTCAAAATTATACTTCTGTATTTCAAAAATAATTTTTGTAATCAGGAATGTTTAAAATATTGGTTTTCATTAGAATTCCTCCAATTTGCAATTTGTTTATTGAATCCTGAGGAAGAAACAAAACTAAAATCTAAATTAGCTTGACCAAAGCTAATTTATTGTTAAATTTGAATATTTGTGGCAGTAGCTCTTTCCCATCTCTGGTAGTTATGATGGAAGTAATACTGCTTTTTGCTTTGACCTTCTAGGGAATATGTCAAACTTTGACTTACACGTAGAATCACAGAATAACCAGGGCTGGAAATGACATCTAGAGATCATCTAATCCAACCTCCCTGCTCAAGTAGGTCCACCTAGACATCTAGGTGGTCTTTGAAAAGCTTCAGAGAAGGAGACTCCACACCTTTCCCTGCGCAGCCTGTGCCAGGGCTTCCTCATCCTCACAGGAAAAAGTTTCTCCTCATGTTCATGTGTAACTTCATGTATTTCAGCTTCTGTCCATTACCACTAGTCCTGGTGCTGGACACTACAGAAAAAAAGTGTCACCCCATCCTCCTGACCTTCACCATTTAAGTACTTAAAAGTGTTGATGAGGTCCATCATAAGCATATTCAGATTTTTGGTTGAATTGAGACAATCTTTAAGTGAAGTTTTAAGTAACTTGATTAGTCAAATAGATTTAAGGACAACCTTTTCTAAGGATTTGCCAAGAAAATTCAAAAAAAAGAAGAAAGAATAGTATTTCAGATTTGGTATAATCTAAATATGGACTTTTATAAAGCTTATGTAGCAGATAGGTTTCTCAGCTTCCCATGTTGGAAGGGAATAATGCAGAGGGTAAATTATAAAGCTACTTTTGTCATCACAAGCATAAGGTTCTGATAGGAAAAAAAAAAAAAAACCCACAACCTACAACAAAACAAGCCCCAAAATAAAATCACACACATAAGGTTTTTTAAAAAGCCAATACAATTTCTCTGCATTGTGGTATGCCTTGCACAGGCATAGTAGAAGAGATAGGCACAAGATGGAAAACAAAATTACAAATACAGTCAATCATCCTGATTAAAACCTAAAGCTAATAACTGGCTGGGGTCAGGAAATATCCCTTTTTCTTCTCTTTACAGATGTTTCATTATTTAGTCAAAGTTATTTGAGTTATCTTGAATCCTTGAAACTTTAAGTTAATGCTAAATTTAGCAAGTCAAAGCATTTTTTTTTTCTCATGGAATAAGGAATATGAAAATTGCAATTATTTTTTATTATAGCTATTTAAATACTATTTGTATTACTTACAGTATGTAATATACAAATAATACAACAATACATATTATTAGTATTTCAGAAAGTATTATTTCTACCCATAGAAAAGAAACAGAAAGATTGAATGGAACCAGTGCCTAAATATTAGAACCTCTAGAAGTTTCATTGTAATATTTCAGCAGTTTCAGAGGTAACTTGCTTCATTCATCAAACCCCAACTTTGTGACTGCCACAGCTCCAGTGACGTGACTTGTTTGCATTTGGCTACACAAAGCTAAATGGATTCTTACATGGAAAACTTTAAATAGAGAACTGATGATTTAGCTGGTTTTTACATCTCTGAGTACCGAGATACTAACCATATGTCCACTCTTCTGTAGTGAAAAGCAGACACGCAGCTAACAACTATATAAAAAAGGCAATCAAAACATGATACAATTCACAGATGAAAGAGATGTTGTTGATATATTGATTATTGTGGTACAGCATCAATTTTACACTGGTCAATTTCAATAGTCCATATATTTTTTTAACCTGCACATATTTCACATATATAAAAGATCTGAATATCCAAGGCCAAGTTTTACAAATGGACATAGCTACTCCTCCAGTATTAAGTTGTAAACCTACCTTTCTACACAGATGAGTTATGTTTCTATACATAAATTAATGGCTTTCTCACCATTTAAAACATTCTGCAAAAACAAAGCCCTTAAACAGAATATTAACTAAAAATAAACAAACAACCTCCCCATTCAATTAGATAATCACTACAACCAAATTAAATAAGAGTTGTGCAAACTGAAAATAGACCAAAAATTACCTTTTATAGTACCTTTAAAATGCATCATGAAAGGGTAGCATGTTAATAGATTGGATCTATTCCACAGAATAATCTGTTTTTCTAGTGATAAATCAGAGACACAGCAGCAGATCTTACAAAAATCAGTAGCTTCAGACAGAGTTTTTTACTTACACTCATGAAATTATAGATTAAATCCACAGATGTATTATTCAGTTATATGCAGCAATTTTTTAAATAGCCAACTTACATCAAGCATTAAAAATTTCCTTAAGTTTTGAAGGAGAGCTTGGCTTTTGGGAAAGAGATTGGACACACTGTAGTTCTATGGCACCTGTCACTCAAAGGGCCAACACCTCTATTTTAGACACTCTTTAGTTTTTTCACTGTCCAGTTATAACAAGGAACTGGAGCTGTCATTGTCTCTGAAGTGATTTCTGACAAATAACTGAAGTACTGCTACATTCTTTGGTTGTGACAATTGTTATTTTTAGGGTTAAGGGAAGGAAGAGAAAGTGTTGCAGTTATTTTGCTTGGATACAAGAAAGGTTCAGTTTAAACAGTGAAGTAGTAGTTGTATGCAGATAATCCATTATGCAGGTCTAAAAATAGTAAGGTCACAATAACCAGATACTTTTAATTAATGTACTTTTGTACTAAGTGCAAAATCTATGGGCAATCATCTTCTTTGTAGAATAAAGGGGTCATTCAAAATAGTTGTGCATATATGTGCATGCAACTGAAGCAAAATGCATTCCTTCTCTTTAAGATCTTC
Organism: Urocolius indicus; assembly: GCA_013401255.1. NCBI lineage: Eukaryota > Metazoa > Chordata > Aves > Coliiformes > Coliidae > Urocolius > Urocolius indicus. The sequence goes on from WBNH01005220.1 coordinate 9,579, forward strand.
CCAGACTGGCCCAGCATTGCAGCACAGCCTTAAGCAATTTGAAAAATATGTGTTTCATTAGTCAAGATTAATAGACTGTTTTGAATGTCGCAGTACTGCGACACTGATGTTGAATTTCATTCTTTCAGGGATGGTAAGAAACAGGAGGAAGAAATAGATTTTTTTTTTCCTTTTCTTTTCTTTTTAAATTAACTTTTTCTGCACTTACTGACATTATTTCTGTTCTTCAGAGGAGAACACTTTCACTTATCTGCCCAACCAAACAAATTCCCAGACTATGAACTGATGCCTGCTCTCTTTCAAGAAAAAAGTTTTGCTGGAGGAAACAATGAGTTTTCTAAGGATTATATTTATTTGATTCCCTGATTCAGACTAAGAATTTAAAACCATTACCAGCTTTTGAAGTAAATGAAGAAGAGAAATCCAAGAAATCGCTCTGAAAATAAATAACTATTTTTCCCTCACTGTACATTATGTGCTGATCTTCAAAAGCACATCATCCATGGCAACATTATCCAGCTCAATGACTAAGAGCAATTGGAGGAGTGGGACAAGAAACTCCTCTGGAATTTCAAGACATCTAACTAGGTATGGTGTATTACATGCATGCCTTTATAGCTTAGGGGTTAAAAATCAGTTGCTTCTAGGAAGAGCTGAATTTAATAAGAATTCCTATTTTGCTTTAGCATAACATCTTCCATTGACTTAATCCTTTCCTGTATCTACTTGCATCATATGAGGTAGTCGTGGTTTTCATTCAAGTCTACAGCATGATGAATAGCTATTGTCAGTTTTACTTAATCCTGATCAGTGGCTGCAGCAGTGGGGGTAGGCTCAGGTCAAGGAGATGGCCTCAGATTATCTTCTACAATTTTCCAACCCCTATTCCTATCCCCCTTTCCTTAAGCCTTCTTTTCTTGCTCTTGATTTCTTCTCTCTCTTTTAGGGCCTCATCTATCTTCTTGTTTCGTGAGACTGGATGAATTCTAATTATGAACTCATATCACTCAATATGTCATACCCTATTGTTTGTTGCACTTTTATGACATTTCCAGCGTCTTCTTTCAAAATCATCCCAGCTCTGAAGTATATGTTTCTAATTTGTACTACAGAAAAATCCTATTTTATCCATTGAGGTATTGCCCTTTGGTTCTATGATTATTTACAACATATTGCTACATTGTCAGCACTTCAAACATTGACTCCATACAATTTACTATACAGTGTTATTACTATATTAAAATACTTGCAAAAACTGACCTATTGATAGTATTTTATTGAGGCAGATTTCGTCTGAAAGTTTTTGGCCAGTTACATGTTTCCCAGAATAAAAGTAAGGATAAATTCACTGCATATAGATATTGTCAATGAGAAATCAGGAACCCAAGTAGAAATTTTACATAAAGCGTAGACAGGTAGGGCTAGGAAAGGGAGAGAACACTAGTGAAAGAAAGTGTCTGGTTAGATAGGTACTGGGACTAGAAATTCAGAAGAGTACAGCTTAGACTTGTTTGGTGAGAGAGTTGGGAGGAAATGACCAAGCAATCCAAGAGAACACAGTGAGAAAGAGAACGTTCAAAAAATCTCAGGATTTGAATGCTTGGTAAACTTATGACATGTTATTTGTTAAAAAGCAAGTTAACAGATACTAAAATGCATAAAAATGTGACACCATCAAAACAACAACATTTGTCTGTGCAAGAAATGTGCATAATTTCATAGAATCGCAGAATTGTTTGGTTGGAAAGGCCTTTAAGATAATCATGTCCAACCACTAATGTAACACTCCCAAGCCTATCTCTAAACAATGTCCCTCAGCACATCATCTACATATCTGTTAAATATCTCCAGGGATGGTGACTCTACCACCTCCCTGGGCATCTTGTGCCAGTTTTTAACAATCCTCTCACTGAAAAAAAGTTCTTCCTAATATCCAATATAAACATTCTCTGAGGAAAAAGAACCTAGGGGTGTTAATCAACAACTGGCTGAACATGAGCCAGTAGTGTGCCCAGGTGGCCAAGAAGGCCAATGGCATCCTGGCTTGTATCAGAAATAGTGTGGCCAGCAGGACCAAAGAGGGGATTGTCGCCATGTACTCTGCACTTGTTGAGATCATATCTCCAGTACTATGTCCAGTTTTGTGCCCCTTGCTACAAGACATTGAGGTGCTGGAGTGTGTCCAGAGACAGGCAATGAAGCAGGTGAAGGGTCTGGAGAATAAGCCTGATGAGGAGCAGCTGAGGGAACTGGGGTTGTTTGGCCTGGAGACGAGGAGGCTGAGGGGAGACATCATCACTGTCTACAACTACCTGAAAGGAGGTCATAGTGAGGTCATAGAATCACAGAATGTTTTAGATTGGAAGGGAGCTTGAAGACTCATCTATTTCCAATCCTTTGCCATGTGCAGGGACATCTTTCACTAGATCAGGTTACTCAAAGTCCTGTCACTATAGTAAAAAGTCTCATTCCATCTTCTCTATAAGCTCCATTGAAGTACAGAAGACCATAATGAAGTCTTCTCCAGGTGGAAGAGCCCCAACTCACTCAGCATTTCTTCATAGAAGAGGTGTTCCAACTCTCAGACAATTTTTGTGGCACTCTTCTGGACCTGCTCTAATGGGTCAATGTCTGTCTTGTGTTGGGGGAATCACATTGCTCAGCCTGCTGATCCTGCTTCTTTTTATGCAGGCTTTCTGGATTGAAAGTGCACATTGCTGGCTCATATCTAAGTTTTCACCCACCAGATCCTTCTCCCCAGGGCTGCTTTCTAACCATTCATCATGTAGCCTGTACTGATAGGAGTCACTGCCCTGACTCAGGTATGGGAACTTGGCCTTGTTGAACTTCAGGAGGTTCACACTGTCCCACTTCTCAAGCTTGTCAAAGTACCTCTATATGTCATCCTTTCCCTCAAGCCTATCAGTTAGATAAGCAGTGTTGCCTTGTGGCATAAAAAAAAAAAAAAGAAAAAAAAAAAAAAGCTCAGACCCACAGAGCTCATTTTGCTCATTAGAGTCAAATCTAAAAGAGACCTAGCTTAAAGAGTACACCAGTCACTGACAGGACTGGGATTTAAGGATATACATAAACAAACATAGTAAACATAAACTTGCATATATTGTGAACAAATTGTATTTTTACATACATGTGTAGTTGTGCCTACGTATTAATCAGTAAGAATCCTATGATGCTCAAACAACCTACATAAAATCGTTGATACTTAGAACAGAAGCAAAATGATTACTGGGAAATAAAAGCAACATAATTAGTTGTATTAAGGCCTGCACAATAAGCATCACTGTTTTATGGGATAAGTAAAATAACAGACCTTGTTAATTTGAGCTACCTGATGATCTAGCTGCAGTTCTAGCTAGTTTAGGGAGACAATAGGGAGCTGATAAACACAATAGAAAGCTGATAAGTACCACACATTCGCTTGTTCAATTCCGCTCTGGTGGGATAGGGGAGAGAATTGCAAGAATTAAGTGTGAAAATTCATGCTTGCAAGCAGAGAAGCAAAGCAAGGAATTCATTCACCACTTCCCCTGGGTAGGTTCAGCAACCTCCAGGAAAGCTGGACTCCATCATGAGTAACCATTACTTGGGAAGACAAACACTGTCACCCTGAATACCTTCCCCTTTCTTCTTCTTCCCTCAACTTTATATGCTGAGCATGATGCCATACAGGCTGGAATATCCTCATGGACAGTTGGGGTCAGCTGTCCTGGCTGTGTCCCCTCACAGCTTGTACTGGCTGGTGGGGTGGGGCAAGAAGCAGAAAAGGCCTTGTCTCTGTGTATGCCCTGCCCAACAATAACAAAAACATCATGCATTATCAATACTGTTTTGAGTAGAAATCCAAAACAGTCTAATAAAAGCTAGTATGAAAAAAAAAAAAAACAAAACTCTTTCCTGGTCAAAACCAGCATAAAAACTAATGGTTTTGATGCAGATCCTCTCCTGCAGCCAACTGCTACAGAGAAGGAAATGGTTGAGCAGCTAGTCACACTTTCTGATTCTGAGGAACTGATTTGTTGCAGCTTTGGTCCAGGAAAGAGCAAAAAACAGACAAGGAGATCCTTTAATTTATGCCACTGTCAGAGTCTCTTACGGTCTCTCTTCCACTGGAGTTCCTCTTTGCCACAACCTTTTATGGTCTGACTAGGGATTTCCCAGGCAAAAAGTATATATATGTGCAATGCACAGATGGTTTGCATATGCGCAGTAGGCTTAACATATCTGATTTACTGTGTATGCGGAGACCATCTGTGCAGCACATGTGCAGCAGGTCTGATGTGTACTGGACACATTGGACTTACTGTGCATGTGCTACACAGTTAATCTGCATACATACAGTAGCCACAGCTCTGACTGAGTTGCCAGACATCCAGATGGCCAGAGTCCTTAATTCTCTTCCAGAGAAAGACTGAAGATGGAATGAGGACGTTTGGGTTTTGTGGGATTTTTTCTGGTGTATATCATACTTTATCCTTTATTTTTAAATGTTGGAGCATGTTAAGGTATATAAATCACGTCATCAAGTTTTAGTCTAACAAACAAATTCCCATACACAGAGGGCTATTCCCTTCCAGTCATGTATGTCCAAAAGCTGGGTACAGAAAACAAAATAGAGCTATGATAAAGATTCTTCTCCATAAACTTTGACAGAACAAAAAATCCTAACAAGTGAACTATACAGGCTTCTCTTATCAAGGACTGGCAGCCACTTCAGGTTTTCTGACTATGAGCAGTCTTTCAATCTGGGAATTTTTAAATTATTCCGTTTAATGCTCAGACAACTCAGCAACCCTGATCGATCATGTCACAACCTTGGGAGGAGAGTTAGTCATCCCTCGTCAATCCTTGCCATTTGGCTAACTGAGATTCAGTGTCTTTGAGTATACATACTCCTTTGTTTCCCATCATTCAGACTAGCGAGCTAATAATACTGTTTTTAATGTTTTTGGCAAATTTCCGTCCAGTGACTGTTCCATAAAACTAAGGTGTAAACTTACACATAAAAGTAACTCAGCAGAACCACCACTTTCAATAAGTTTATGTAAACCACAAAGCACACTGTCAATTACACTGTGTGAAGAATTTATCCAAATACTACTAAACTAGTAGCTTTGCACTGATATAAGGATATATAAGAAAGTAGGAGAAAAAATGGATGCAGAAGGTGAATGCCATCAAGAACACAAAAATTGCTTAAGCTTCAACTAATGTTGAGATTTCTAATGTAATCCAACAGAGGCCAAGATTTTCAAGCTGCGTTGTTGATGTATCAATTCTTTTCAGCCTCCTCAGAAGCTGTCTGACTTATCCGCTAGAAGAGAGCAAGCTAACATATTTTTTTTCACTATATAAAACTTTGCAAGAGTATTGAAGATTCAAAGCACTATGAAAACTGCTGCTTATATTATTTTTGAGTACTTGACCAGTGGGAGAAAATGTTAGCCATATGTGCCTTTGAAGTCTGAGCACTCTTCACTATACAAAACAGCATATCTTAAAAGCCTCTTGTTTCTTCTAAACTGGCTTGTCACTCCATTTTTTTACCCTGCCCACACAGTCTCCATTTAAATAAAAATTTATATATTACAGAATATATTTCTTAATGAGTACTATACCTAAGCAACTTCTTGTAATAAACAAGCTCTGTGAATAAGAAAAGCCTATAGTGCAGCTAGAGGATGAAATGTTACTTATTTTATCCTACAGTAAAGAGAATCTGTAGGTGGAAAAATTTTTTTTTAGTTGCTCTCATTACTGTTTCTAATCACTTACAAACACTTAAAAATATAAATTTCCTCTAAATTCTTGCTTAAAAATAGAAGATAATGAATGAAAGCTGGAGGTTTATTCACGTAATCTGTGAACAGCAACAGGCAATAACTTGCAAAACAGGATAATTTTCTAGTACTGAAACTGGCAGTGGGTGTAACATACTTGGCACATTTTTAATATCCTTAGCATATTTTATTTCAAACTTGTTAAAAGGATATGCGGTAATTGATCTACTTTTCGTGACAGTATTGAAGAATATTGCCAGAAGTTGTAGCATGTATCAACACAAAAGAAGGGCAGAATTAAAAGATGCCTATCAAAATTGACTAGACCCTTCAGCAGTAAATATTATATATGTCATACTGTTCCCAAATAACTTGATACCTATACATTTTCTCTGCATGCTCTAAGATCCTTGTTTATTTCATCTTAGTAAACACCACTGTTGACTGAATTAAAAAAAAAAAATAGTGTAATAGATTTTAGCTATATTTTCCAGAGATAATTTGGGTAATGTGGAGGATCTCTGCTGTACCCAAAGCTCCTAGAAGAATACTCATTGATTCAGTCAAATCTCAAATTGTATGCCACAGCAGACACTTTTTTGACAAATAAAAGGAAAATAAATGTTTCAAATGTCAGCAGTCAGTTTGATTTCATTTGACTTTTTGTTTCTAAGACAGAGAGAGACTTAAATACCTAAAACTTTGAAGTCTTTTATATTTGTGCACTCATAGAGGGTATTGAAAATCAAAAGTCAACTCCCTTCTCCTGGATCACTTGCCTAGAGTTACCATAATGAATGGTATAGCGTATGTTTTAAAATGACATTCTTTTTTCCATAGATACTGTATTTGAATATTCACTAGTGCAGAGAACACAGCAAGATTGGAACTCAGACAAGTAACATAACCACTTGGCAATATAATAATCAAGTTACTTGCTCACAGTCTTCAAACTCATTTAAATATTTTATAGATTCCCCAATGACTGGACAGTCATCTCAGAATACTGGCTAGCTCATGTATAAAAGATATAAATCTTTATTTCAGTTCCTATTCTGAATCAGCTAAGGAAAGAATTTGAGCCTGAATCTCTCATTTCTTGGTCACCTTAACAATTAATGAAAATGCTTACATTTCTGTCTCAGGTGTTGGGGTTTTTTTCCAGGTACTCTACTTTGCACCTTTAACAGTAGGGTTCCAATGCCCAGGAAAAGTATTCAAAAATTTCATTCTATGAAAGTGGTGAGGAGAATAACACGAGTCTGTTATTTTGGTTCAAGAGAAGATAGACTAATCTTATAAGACCATACTGTATCCCTCCCTGAGCTATGCTGAAGTATCATGGTCAAGGTTTAATTCAACTGTCAGCATGTGGCCAGGTATAAGTGGATGATACAAGCGGTAGCCTCACCTCTTCCTTTCCCTTGCAGCCAGCCAGTCAGACTCAATCAACTGCCTTTGTGAGCCAATGCCTCCATCTCACTCCCAAAACCTCTCTGTGATAGATCAGATTCTAGGTGCAAGATCATGCTGATCTCAATTGAATAAAAAAAAAAACAAAAAAAAAAAAAACAGATCCACACAGTGAAAAATAATTCTTTACCGTTTTCCATATTTATGTGCTCATGAATCATCATGAGAATGACATGGAAATGAACATATTTGCACAGAAAAATGGAGAAAGGGAACTGGTTTTAAGGAATATGATCACAGTTATGTTTTATATCAGTAATGGAAATCACACAATTATTCATTTGAAAACACTTGATATGTAGCTGACCAAATGTTTATTAACAACAATTTGTTGAGAAAAAAAGCTTCAATACGAGACAGGTAGGTCACCTCGGGAATATGTTTCTCTTCTGACAAGCTGTTGAGATTACTCACAATTTTTCCATCTTTCTTTTTTTTTTTCAGTAGAAGCAAATTTAAATAGCAAATCAAATGATGGCAGGAAGTATTTATCTAAAGAAATCTACTTTTTCATTTTTTTTCTAAAAATCTGTGCTGCCAGTGGTCCCTAACTGCCCACAGAAGCTCATTATTTAGGAGAGGTATTTTCTGTTCTATTGAAGCATGTATCACAGTACCAAATATTTTCTTCATGATATACAGTAATCTTAGCAGAAGCAATACAATTTTGTACAAGTAAGAGGAAATTTCTTTAGCTAGTTTCACTGCCAATCAGCTTTCAGTATGGGTGATGGGCAGAACTTGCATTTGAAATTTAGGTAATAGTTTCATTTGGCTGTTTACTTGATATTAAAGAACTTCAAGTACCTGTTTGCTTCCTATAAACTGGCAGTGCAGCAGACAAATGGACAAGAAAAAGCAAAATTTTAATGAAAAGTCAATTACAGTAGCACCTCAATTGCTGACAGATTCAATCATTTCTATGCTATTGCAAACTATAGTGCTCCTTTCACTGCTCATCCACTGTGTAAGTACTCAAGGGAGTGTATAAGAACTAACATAGAACAGAGTAATAGATTTGGTATTCAAGGCTTTGGAAAAATTATTCCTGTTTGGCAGTCAGCAAGAAGACAGATAATGGAAAAATGAGAGGGAGGCTAACAGATTTCAAGATTCTGTTTTGAAAAAGAATGTTAAGCATTTTCACTGACATTGATCCAACTAATGTATGTGGTTTCAAATGTGTAAATGCACTTAGAGATTCTGAGGCTGTCTTTATAAGCCCTTCAAAATTAAAGAACTGAGATATGAAGTCTGGGGATTCATATATAGAAAGGTTGCAGGACCAAACTCTATGACAGATGTATTTTGACACAGGAATGAAAAATAAAACAAAGCCATAAAATCCAAATCACTAATTACAATTTTTCCCTTGAATATGTAAAGATAACTGTATGTTCATAAGACAATTTTATTTGCAACTCCAATGATTCAAAAAATCCCATATAATAACTAAATACAAAACAAACCTGTAAAAAAAAAATAGGACCTGAGATCCCACAAATATCAGAATCTATGAAATCACATCATTCACAGTTTATACAATCTGGAACTGGTTTGTATGGATCTGATCAATTAAGAGAGATTATAGGATATGTGGAATAGCTATGAAAGCAAATATGGGATGGAGAATGTTTGTTAGCAGGGCCGTGTTACTCTCTCTGCAGGTGGGCAGCCTAAAGAGAAGCACAATTTTGGCCCCTTTCTCTCTCTCCAGTGGGCTGAACAGAGTTGCTCATGAGGCAAAGCAATGTGTGCCAAGAACAACTCAACTGCAGTTTCAAGCGGATAATCCAAAGACAGATCAGGAGTCTCATTGTGCAACATATTCCTCAGGGAATCTAGCAAAGCCAGTTTACATGAAAGAAATCATTATATTGATTTTATATCATTTAATGTTTCAATTTAAATTCTTCAGCTACCATATCAGAATTTTTTTTTCCTGCCCTATAAGATGGCACAGGCATGAGATCAAGTGTTTGATAGACAATAGATAGATAGATTTTATTAATAATCACATTTTAAATGAACATTTTAAATCAAATATCTCAAGTAGAAAAAGAAATTTGGAATTTCTATAGGATTCTTGTCTTGATTAGATCCCAAGAATTTGTCTATAACTCGCATTCCTGAGCCTATCAATCTTACAAATCAGAGTTAATAAAAGTCAATCAGTGATTGTTTAATTTGCCTGCTACTGCCTGAAGCAAATTTACAAAAGCTAAATGTGTGTTCGAAACTCCACCACAAGTTTCTGTCATCTAAGAACTCTGAGTACATGACCTCATGGAAACTAAGAAATAAATATCCCACAACAGTTTGAAGAAACTTACAGTTACTGTGCATTCATAGTGATAAAATAATCATGCTCGAGGAACAGCAATGTTTTTACTTTCTGCCTTTAGAATGTTACATTTTGAAATGAAAACTAATTTGTCTAAACACCATGAATATGAAACAATTGACAAGGAGAAATTAACAAAAGCAATTAATTACAAAGTAAGAAGTTGATTGACAAGTGAAAAGGTTTATAAACAATATAATAACAAAGGTGCAAGTGTCATGTGCACAAATCAGATTTACAGCAGTTACAATTTTCAATACTATGATTCCTCATATTTTCTGAATGTCCTGACTGATTTACAATGAATTACTACCTAGTTCTGATTTTTAACTTTCATTAGTGTCCATTCTCCTACATACTCCGCTATTGAATATTTTGTTTCATGAAGATGACTTTCAAATGCACTAAAGTCATTTGTTAATGAAAATTGGTTTACCTTCATGAAATCACATTCAGGGGTGGAAAGATTTTGAAATGTTAAATGTGAGAAGAGACTTTGTAAGTAATTGCTATAGATATCAATCTGCAATCGACTTTCATTAATTTTGAAGTTAATTTATAATGTTATTCCTATAATAAATCAACAGTACATCTTCTTAATCTGTTGCTCTGATCCATAACTTTGACCTCAGAATTAATGAAAATGTTTTCCTCATGCAATTGGACTGGAGTTAGCGAAGCTATTGATTTATTTTTAGTCCAATCAGGAATTTTACTCCAACTAATTTAGCAATAGTATTTTAATATACAATTTCTTTCAAAAATGCTAGCATTTCTACGCATGAATCTATGTTTTAGAATCTTAAAACCACAACAATTTTGAAGAAGTTCTGTATCTTGGTTCCATAATCAGAAACCTAATATTATTTACAGTTGACTCAAAGTCTAACAAAACACTAACCTTAGCTGCACAAATTTGTGAGATCAGGCAAGAATACAACAATTCTCCCTAATTCATTCACTCTCTGCCTTCAGATGTCCAGCAGCTTTTGCATCATGAAGGGTTTATGTGCCTGACAACAGGGATTGCAAAATAATGTGGGAAACATTGTACTGGCCTTGGCCAAGCAGGTATAGACTTGGCCAGATCAACCCAATGATACTATTGGTAGAGGAATAATTAAACACATTTTACAGCATAACCTGACTTCAAATTCTTCAACTCCATCACATTATGCTTTTATTTTTCACATCTCATGGTGGATCATGGACTAAAAGAGTCTAAAGAGTGTCGACATGAGAACAGGTCAAGTTTGAGAAGAGGCATGGATCTGAGTTTAAATTACAGCAGAAAATTAGTGAGAAAGTCTGGGTTGATTTGAATTAGCCTAGATTATGCCATATAATCTACAAAAAGTGAGAATTTAAACTTTGAAAATAAGATATAAATACCCATAGGGCTGTGAAATTCTGCAAAGTCAAGAGTCAGAGTCAGGTTTTAGTTTCTCACAATTGTTTTCTCATTGATAGGCATAATGAGTTCCATAGTTATGTGAACTTATTCATATATACTTTTAAAATTTTAGAATGCCTAATTCAATGCAAAAGAAGATTAGAATATGAATTGATGTCAATGCACTGTATTATTGAGATTTGCTATATACAGAATATTTGGCTTGTTGTGAGAGTAGGAATTTTCTAAAAAAATGCTTACAGTAAACATCTCTAGTAAGTAAAGCTCATACAGGCTATAAATAAATTGCTCTACACCTAGATGAAAACATTTTCATTGGCTCTGGCACAAGCCTAACTCCTCTGAAGGCTTCAGACTCATTTCCACTAGCTTTTCTCTTTCCTCTTGTTAATTCCTCAGGCATTTTGAGGGAAGATCACTCAAATAGGTGCTGATGGTTCATTTTTCCCTGAAGCTTTCAAAGGAAACTGTTGAAATTAAGAATGGAAAAAACCAAAGTTCTTGGGCCACATTGCAGTCTTCTTGTTTTACATAGTTACCAGACTTTTACTATAAGGAAATGTGTTACATTTCTTTTAAAGCATCCTTTGCACTGCAGTTCTGTGAAACAATGATCTGTTGAATTTAATTCACAGATCAAAGAGGGGGGAAATTAACCAACACAGTAAATTGATTATTTCATGGGTGACATAACCAAGGCAATGATTTATCTTAATAAAGAGCAACATCCCTCTAGTCCTTAACTGAATTCCAGCCAATGCAATAATACTCAGTTGTTAATGACTTTGATGTTGATGTGGAAAAGTGAATGACTGTATAATCACTGAAATGGGACCTCATCACAGTTGGAAATGTTTAAGCCAAATCATTTTGGACTGTGAAAAGAGCCCTGAGTGGTATAGATTGGCTGGGTCCCAGCTTTTCAGCCTTAACTAAACAGGGCCTGAAAACTTTATCATACTGCTATGCCTCAGGCTGGTCTGTAATTCTGACAGCCCCAGAGAATTGGAGTTTAATGTATATATCTGTGGACTCACTATGGAAAAAAATCTCAGGGCTTACAGCACCAATAATAAATACCTGTCTATCATCAGCCACCTAAAAGAGTGATTAGTTAAATCCATCTTTAAGAGAGAGAATAGAAAAAAAAAGGAAACAGAAGTAAAAAAGGAAAAATTGTGCTGAAAGTTTATTTATATATCCCACATTACTAAATATGGCTTAAGAGGTTGAAATATAGCATCAGTCATTCACAGCAGCCTCCACCTCCCCCTTTACCATTCCCTACTAACTTTTACAATAACAAACCAGGCTAAAATTAGAGCTGCTTTGTAGAAGTTTAAGTTGATTATCATTGTTTCAACACTAAAGAGTTCACATCAAAAGGAAGGATTACGTCAATTACAGCTTCCTTGATGCTAATGTTCAGCACTCAGCTCAGAGAAGGAAGACAGGTCACTTTTTCTCCTCTCAGGTTTCCTTGAAAACCACTCAATTCCCAGTGAAGTATTCCTAACATTAACTTTACTCTCTCCCTGTCTTGTAACTTTTCTTTCTTTTTAAAAATACAGGAAAAATACTTAGCATCCTCCCAAACTGACTTCATTTCATGCATACTATGGGAAATCAAGAGGAGATGAGTTAGGAAGAAGGTAATGGCAGATGACAAAGTTTGCAGCTCCTGCTTTTCTAACCTCAGCAGAGAGGCAGCTGCAGGTAGGCTTGGAGGAATTCCAAGCACTCACCGTTTGAACATCACGTAGCCCCAGGCTCCAGAAACATGATACTCTGATGCTGATCAATTAAAAAAAAAAAACACACACGGGGGGGGGGAAAGAAAGAACAAAAAAAAGAAAGAAAGAAAGAAAGAAAGAACGAAAAAGAGAAAGAGA
>WBNH01005220.1:22571-76473 GCA_013401255.1 Urocolius indicus
AAGAAAGAAAGAAAGAAAGAAAGAAAGAAAGAAAGAAAGAAAAGCTAAGGATTGTTAAACTGTTCATCCAGGCCTGCAGCTGAGGGTGACTCAGAGTGCAGAGTTGGAAAAATTCCCATATGGCAAGATTAGAAACTCTTTCGTGCAGTTTATGTGGCCTTGCCAGGAGCCCCCATTTTTTGCAAACCTCCTTCAGTTTATTAACTTTAAAAGCACTCCTTTCCTGTTGGGGATCTGGCATGGCTGCAGCCAGGCAGCTCTTTCTCCTTTTGCATTAACAACACTTAAAGGCTTTCTTTGCTGTTCAAAATCGACTCGTGTGAGATCATCTGTGGAATTTTCAAATATGCTCATTCTTTTCTTTTTCATTTTGTTCTTTGTCCCAGGGTTCAATTTAAATCCAAGTGCTTTTAAACTAACTGCATTCAGCAAGCCAGTGCTTTCAGGAATATATGTTATGAAAGCACGGAAAGAAAAGGCCTTCTTGTCATCAAAACCATAATAATTATGTGTCAAATGTAATTACTGCTCTGTGAGTAATACATCTAATACCCAGTGACAGAATAAGCAGCCTGCAGAAGTAGAAAGTAACTGGTGGCCAGATCAAATTTGATATAAAATTAACCATCATGCTTAAATATTCTGTCTGCTGAAGTTCTACCAAAAAAAGCAAAGGCAGGGAAAACACCACTTTTTTCCTCATTTAAAATCATTAATATGCATAAGCTTCTCAGTTCTCTCCACCTCCATACAATGAATCACAACTCTTTTAAAATAAGAAACACTGTGTTAGGAATGTGTGCATTACAAGTATCAAACTTTTGTGAAGGAGTTCATCTAACAGGAAGGAATTAAGTGTAGGAGTTGTCTCCTGCTAACCCATTACTTTTCCTAATTATTACTTTCACATGTACACTTGATAAGAAACAAACTTTCTATATTTCCCTACCTTCTTTAAAATACATAAATTAATGAGCAGCTGGTGAAGCTGACATGTGCCTGTGAATTTGAGGACTACTGAAATGTGAAGTCATATTCTGAAGAAGGAAAAAGTGCTCTGTCAGGAACTATTATTCTAAATATGACAACATGTGTCAGAAACTTGTCCAGTTTAAAAAAACATCCTCTCCTCCCTACCAATCTAGTAAGTAGATTTAATAAAGTCTATCATGTTTAAAAAAAAACTTAGTATTTTGCTAATGTGGGTTCAAATCATGAAAATAATCTGCAATATCTGTGTTTAAGAGTTATACTGTAAGTGAAATCAATTAATCTAATTCTTATCTAAAAGCATATGTGTTTGTAGAATTGGGTTCTTCTACTGTAGCTAAAATTACGTATGTGTCTTCACTAGTTTGTGTAGGACTACATAATTGTAAAGTTCAGAATAATATGAATACACTGACTGTAGATTATAGTCCTCATTTTCACATACTCCTGCACAATAACAAGAATAAAAGCATTTCTGTACATTTCCATTTTTAAGCTTGCTTTGATTTTCTTTCCATTTTCTTTTCATTTTCTTTTTTATTAGCATAAAATTAGAAATCTTTGAAGATTAAAATCTTGAAATATTTTCAAAATTATTTTTCATTGGAATTAATTCTTCCAAGCTAAAATTTCTGTGAAGTTTTGAAACACAAAATATTTATCAAGTAACTATAATGGCTTATTTATATGTAGAAACTTTGTGCTCATAATTTATTGCACTAGAAGCCTGAATTTAAAGATCAAAGGAATCTAATTAAGCAACGATGTTCCATCACAAAATTTAAAATATATATTTGAATAAATAATGCTTAGAAGAGATGCTCCCAAATAAAGTATTGACCAAGAAAAAAAGCCCACAGAGGTTTGGGGTTTTTTTTTCATATTTGTATGCTTTTAAATGTTTTAGCAAAAACTATTGGTTAAATCAAATCCAAAGTTTTACTGCAATATTAGACAGCATAAAATGAAGGAAACTCACAAACTTGGTTTTGTATCCTTGATGCATTAGATGGTCATATACTATTCCGCTTTATAGTAGAACTTTGGTACACATTTCTGACCCTTAAGATTCTGTCATTCTGTGATTCTGTGATTTCCTTGACCATCAAATTTATTTCATATGCATACACAGGTACATACTTAACAGCACTTGCTATCAATCTCTGAGCAAGAGTGTCTGTAAAAATTCTTAGAACAACTGCATTCTAGGAAATTCATTGAATATTATATAATACAATATACAGTATATAAATATTATATTATTTATCTAATATATTATTCTTATATAGGATGTAGTATAGGAATATTCTGTCTTACATATAATTTCCTTATTATATATTCATAAATATACTGTATTTTATATAATATTTTTCTATGTACATACAGATTAAATATATCTTTCCATTAATTAGCCTCTCTGTTCTCCTTTTCTAGAAGAAATCTCACAAGTCTTGTCTCCTGAAAATGTCTAACTGGCATCAACTTTAATTTATGGAAAGCAGGCAATAGAAGAGCTCTGCATGCAATTTATCAATGGAAACTGACAATATTAAACAAAAGAGCAATGGTGACTAACAGGGGTTATTTCCTCAAAAGCAAAATTCATACTAGTGGATTAAATATTTTGGGTCTACCTGGTACACATACCTTAGGTCTTCACAAGCATGATTCCTTTAAATCAAAACTATTTTCCCAGTTCCACTGGATATACTACATAATACCAGCAGCACTGTCTATATGAATAATTATCAACGCTTGAGGAACACGGGCCCAAAAGCCTTCTCTCACTTGCTGCTGATAAATAAGATTGATGAAATAAATGGCTCAGAACTGCCAAGTTTTGTTTTGATTTCTGAAAAATTAAGCCAACATGAAAGAAACCACATTTTCAGACAGTACCCTTTCTTTGTAGACTGATATCCCAATTTATTAAACTCTATTCCTTGGGTCCCAGGTTCAAGCACTACTGGTCATCAGTCGCGACCTGTTTCTCGAACTAAACAACACATCTGTAATTCTCAAGTTGACCAGAATTAGCACCCAAAAGAAAAAAAAAGTTTCAAATACTCCTAACTGGCTTCTAAATTAGAAACATCTGTAAGAGTTATATTTTTTTCCTGACATAAATTAGTGACAAGGAGTTTAAGTAAGAAGTGCAGACAGAAAAATAAAATACTTCAATAAGTATTTCAGGTAACAGAAAAAGGATTGCTGCAACTGTGTAGGTCTAAGAGACAAGAATATGTGACCTCAGCCTGTTGCCTTCCTATAACACCAAAATAGATGCTTGATACCTCTGTTGTGTTAACCAGAAAATGACTGCCTGAAGCAAGATCATATGTCTCATTAGCACTTATAATCGCTTCCATAAGATGAAAATTGATGAAAGAAGAAAGGATAAAATTCAAACAGTGGAATGAAAAAAATTTATCCCCTTTGTTCTGTGGTGTGCTTTATCCCTCAGATGGGGTCTCCTTCATAATTTACCTGCGTTCAACAGACTAAGTCATTATAAACGGAATCCAGAAAACCCACTTTTCATAGTGTTCATAAATACAGTGGAAGGTTCTTTGCATAACCATCAGTAATTATACTAAAGTACACATTTTCTTCTTGAACAAAATTTTAATGACAATTTACTTCCCTCTAAACAGCACTTTTTAGCCAATTTGTCACCTCCAGAAATTGTTTCTATATTTTCAATGAAAATATATGAAAATATTTTCAATATTTTCAATGAGAAAAAAATCTCCCTCAGCTACTAGAAAAGTAATATTCTTCCAGAATGCTAGAAATTCACCTTGATTCCTGCTCATCAGGGAAGTTATCCCCTAATTTATCCTAATCTGTGGGCTGTGCTAGCCCATGAGATGGTTGTCGGTGATGCATGAAGAACAATATTGATTCATATTTCAGTTGCATAGATTTCATACATGGATAGACCTGACTAGGCACTCAATACATGGAATAAGAGATAACTACATGCCGTTACTTGGCTGCATATAATGACTTCTCTTGACAGGTGTTCAAGATCAGAATCCTGATAAAAGTTTGGTTTAAGAAGTGATGCTAAACAGTTGGTAGCTACTGTATTCACTCTGCATAGTAGAATACTGTCAAGACTGACAGATGTCATCTTTCAGACAGGACAATACAACTGATAGACTGAAGAATATGCCAGGTGATGTCTGGTAATGTCCAGTGATGTTAAGATTTTTTTTACATGCCTGTTTTATTTTCTCAACTACAACATCCGGTATTTAGCAAGGAAGACAATTCTGTTCAATATAAAGGCATTACTTACAAAAAAGTACAAGGCTCAGAAGAGGGCACTGTTACAAGAGAAAGGAGTTGTGTAAATCAAGAATCTCTTCCACCCTCATTTGTTATAGTTTAGTAACACACAATGTATTTAGACAAACACAGATACACTTTTATTTTAACACTGCATAGATTGCTGATATCATTTCATATCCACAAATGTAATCATTTGAATCTACTCACTTGAACACACAGAAGTACTGTGTTTTTGGACCTATCTGCAGGAAGAACAAGGAAGATCAGAAACAGTTTGAATATTAGCATTCCTCATAATTTTTCTGGCTCCAACTTAAAAAAAAAAAAACAAACAAATTCAAATATCTACAATAGAAAGAGGATTATAAGGAAAGTCTATGAAAATTCAAGTTGTTCATTTTTAAGATTAAAGCTACTTGTGGGCAAAAGATGGATGACTTTCTCTACATGTGACTTCCTTGGGGAACACAGTATTTACATCCAGGTTCTATATATTTGTTCTGAAGCTCATTTTTTCTCCATGAAAAAAAATAACCAATCAAATAAGCAAACCCTTTGTAGCAGCTACAGTAGGAGTTGAATGCCTGACAGAGTAATGGAAACCTGGAATCAAATTCCTTTGTACTTACTTATTCAGCATTTTGAGTGATTTATGAATATAATAAGCTTACACAGGAACTGGATAGCATCTTCCTGAAAAATTCTTTATGGTCCAGTGGCTACATACTAACAACTGAACATAAGTGGATATCATCACAAGAAAGTTTATTTTTGGAAGAGTTTTAAGAAGTGATTTGTAAATGATAAAAACATTAGAGTGTTGTCTGTGAAGAAAATGTTACTGTAATGTTTACTTAACCACATATATTTTGATGACACCAGGAAACCACTGTCTTCTGAAGCGGATCAAATGAAATGTTAATGATATGTGAGATGACATGTAATAGCATTGTGTGAAAGTGACTGCATTCACTTCGCCAAGTATTCCCAATGTAAATCCAAAAATTACACAACATCTTAATTGGCCAGTATCCTTTCTCAGTGCATCACTCGCACTGATGAAAGGGCTGCAGAAAATGCACAACAGATTCTCTGGAAGGCTGATACTTTGCAAAGTTTCCCACTTGGATTTATTGTTGCTGGTTGAGGGACAAATATAATGCATACTGTCAACAATGTAACTTTATACTTTTGCCACGGTTTACATCCTGACTTAGTAATAAGTTTCTAAACTCTATTCATTTAGTATGCTTTTCTTTGCAAAGGAAACTATATAGTCTTTCTATTCCTTTTTTACCATATCTATAATATTAGAACAAAATCTGGATATACAGCCAGGTTCATCCCTATCAGCAGGGACTATGCACCTTACTGGGTGTAATGACCTGTCCTGGTTTGAGCTAGGATAGGGTTAACTTTGATGAGGAAGTAGGAAAGGGTACAGCAGCTGACCCAGGCCAGTCAACAGGTATTCAAAAGCATACTGACATCATGCCCAGTACATATAGGCAGGGAGCTAGTCCAGGGCAGTGCTGCGGAATCGCAGGTTTGGCTACTGATTGGGAGCGGTTGTGTCAGTTCCTGGGTGGTGAGTAGCTGCGGCATGCACCATTCCTTTGTATGTCCCCTCATTTACTGTTACAACTGTTTTTCTTGAACTTGTTTCTTCTTATTGTTTTTCTCTTTAACTGTTCTTATTTCAACCTATGCGGGTTTTCCCTTTTCTCCGGTTCACCTCCCCGTTCCTCTGGGAGGGTGAGGAGTGAGTGAGCACCCTCGTGGCTCTTTGTCCCCAGCTGGACAAAACCACGACATTATTTGCCACCCAACATGAGGCCTGCAGGGTTGAAATAAGACAGAGTGGACTGAAACAAATTTCTTGTGTACGTTTCTGATATTAGTTTGAAAAGTTGCTAGTCACAATGTTGATTTATATGCTTACCAATAATTGGCCAATAATTTCTCATATGAACAATGTATTCTCTGTGATAGTGTTTATTGCCTTTAGAAAAGGGACGAAAGCATTCATTTTGATATCCTGGTTGATATTGGCTTATGGTATCGTTGTATCACCGGGTATGGAGCTAGGCCAGTACTTGTCATTTCTGCAACTTGGACATTTCCTCTCAGAACTTAGTGACAGTAATGACACTCAATTCATGGGAAAAAACAGAATGACATAATATTTCCATCTTTTCCATCCTCCCTTACTCATTCAGGTTAACTGCAATAGCATTTGACAATTGGGAATACACTTGGGATGTTCAAGCCATCACGGTTTTATTGTTCTGTCCTTTAGGTAGGGTGTTTTTCTTGGGTAGGGTTGCAAAATTTGTTTTTCAGATTGTTATGAGATTGAGTAGCTATGGAGGGATTGACATACAGGAGAACATGAACAGTTATTGGAAGAGTTTTTTACTTGTACAGATTAGGAATCTCACCCTAGCAACAACTGTGGCTATATTCTAACCAAGGCAACTGACACTGTTGCTGCCCTGACTCCAACAGCAGACACTGTTTCTGAATCAGAGGATCAACCTGTGTCAGTGTCAGTCCTGTCTAGAAAAAAAACAAAAAAAAACCACAAAAAAATCAGTTTGCCTTGTGAGGGATGAAGATGAACCAGGGTCATCACTGGAGTGGGAGGAAGAGTCAGAGCCAGAGATATCACCCAGTCCTTGTCCCTGAGCAAACTGCGAGAAGTGTAAAAGGATTACAGCCACCACCTAAGCAAGCACATCATCTCCTGGCTGCTTCGATGCTGGTAGAATGAAGCCAACAGCTTGGACTTGGAGGGCACAGAAGCCAGGCACCTGTGCTCCCTGTCCCAGAATGGCGGCATTGACAAGGCATTTTGAAGAAAGAAGTCCTCAGCCTCTGGAGAAGACTTTTGTCAGGTGTGAAGGAAAGATACCCCTTCAAAGTATATATATATCACATATCATATATATCATATTCTTTGAAGGCAAGTGGACCATATTCCCAGGCAAGTGGACCACAATGGACAAAGGTATCCAGTACATGAGGGAATTAGCTGTGCTGGACATGATTTATAATGAGCAGTCACCAACAGACCCAGATGAGGTCCAGTGCATATTATCAGGTAAGCAGCCTCGTGGTTCTTTGTCCCCTGCTGGACAAAACTACAACATGCCCTTTAGGCTAAGCAAGTTAGGGCTATTTTTCAGGCCACTTCAAGCCACTTCTGTCACTCAGCAAGTAGGAAATGAGAGAAGCTTGCCTTGCATATACTTTCCTTCCAAGGAGACTGCTCTACAATTGATTGTCAATTTACAGCATATGATCTCTTTCAATTTTTATTTTGTGATGCTAAAATGTCTGCAATGGCTTTGTTCAGTAGTGAAACAATCTTCTGAAGATTGTACTTTCCTTCTACTACATTATCCGTCTAACACCATTGTCATGGTTTTGCCCAGCCAGTAACAAAGCACCACAACAGTCTCTTGCTCACTGTCCTCCATCCACCTCCACCCTCCTTAGGCTGGTGGAGGCTCCAGCGAGATGGGAAGAAAAAAGATAACCAAGGATGTTGTGGATTGAGACAAAGACGGTGAGGGCTTGCTGCCAGTTACAGTATGGGGCAAAAGAGACTCCAGTACTTGACTTAGAGAGGAAAGTAAGAAAGATTATTCTACTACCTACAAGAAACAGAACAGAACAAAAAGCAATGAAAAGAGCAGAAGGATGAGAAAATTACAACCAGAACTTTTAAGATCTCCCTCCCCCATCCGTCCTTTCATCCCAGGCTCAACTCACTACTCCCAGTATCTCTACCTCCTCTCTCCTCAATGGTTCATGGGGGGCAGGGAATGGGGGGTGTGGTCAGTCTCTCACAGATGGTATCTGCTGCTTCTCTCTTCTCAGAGGAGGATGACTCCTCCCATTCTTCCTCTGCTCCAATACGGGATCCCTCCCATGGGATACAGTCCTTAGTGAATATCTCTGGCATGGATTCTTCCCCAGTTGCAGTTTCTGCAGATACAGGGTCCCTCATACAGGACACAGCCTCCTCTGGGCATAATCTTAATGAACTTTTTCTTCCCAACAACTACAGCTTCTGTGCATATGGAGTCACTCACATGGGACACGGTCTCCTCTGGCCATAGTCACTGCCCCTGGCACGGGGTCTTTACTGAAATTCAAACAAATCTCTGCTTCATCACTCCTCTCCACAGGATGCAGGGGGGTCTATGCTCCAGCACACCTCCTCCTCTCTCCCTTCACTGACCTTCATGTCTGCATGGTTGCTTCTCTCTCTATCCCAACTCTTTGCATCACCACTAGCTGGGAAAGAACAAAGGACAGAACAAGAAGGAACAGGAAGAACTCTCCTCTTCCTGCTTATTCTTAAAAAGTGATTGTGGAAGTGTTTAATTGGCTCAGCCCTAGAAGTGGGTCTGACTCAGAGCTGGGGAGAATTTTGAGTAACTTCTTGCAGGAGCCATCTTTACAGCCCCTTCCCCCTTACCAGAAATGACTCCATGTCAAACCATGACACACTATGTAATTTTTGAAAACTTCTACTGCTAGTCTAACTTACAAGCATTTGCAGCTCTCCATCACCTTTGCTTTGCGTTTCATGGAATCGACAGGGACTTATATTTCTCCCTTGCTGAAAAAACCCTCTTTGTTCAAGTTATACTCTTGATGGTGATTAACAGTTGAAGTTATAACTATGATATTTAGCATAAGAACATATAGCTCCACAAATTTTGCCAAGTACTTCTTCTAGTACCTTACTGGACAGGAGGAGAGACTTCACTGCCACAGACACTCACTAGAAGGCAGGTTTCATGATCCCTGTGGTGCCAAGTCTCCATTCTAAAACATGCAGTTCAAATGGGGGTATCTTATCTTTGCCTACAGATAATTATATGGTGTGGAACAGGAGCATTTGCTATGGGATATTGAGTCTCAGAGTAGCAATTTATAGATCTCAAGGAAGGAATTATTTATAGCTTAAAAGCTATTAAATTATGCTTAAATCAAGCCAGCTTTAGGTAGATAGGGAGATACAGATAGGTAGATATATGTATATACAAATACATTGATCCAAAACTTTGAAAACATATAGCCTCTACAGATATATTCATTTCTCCTTGATTCTTGTAAGAATCTCCTAATTTTAGCTGAACAGTAAACAACTGTATGACCATCAGTGGATCATTGGTACTCTTTGGTAAGAAATGCATCTTCTTCCCTCCACAAATGCAAAATATGCATCTATAAATAATAAGTTTAGTTTTTTGTATAAATACATTGACATCTAAACTACCCAAATGTACTTGGCTTATTAATGGCTTGCAACTGAGACCAACTGCAGTAGTAATTCACATCCCTATATATTGTCACTAGGGGGTAACAACAGGATTGTATGTGAAAATTAGACTCCTGATTTCCAACTTCTCCCATAAGGCAAACAGATAAAACTCACTCAGATGATCACTAGCCTCTCTTAATTAGTGAGTTTAGTTTTTCAGCTTCCTAAAGAGACAGTTGCTCTTCCAGCAACTGCAAGATCAGGCTCTAAATACAATGATAGGTGCAAATTTAAGTGATAAAAATGCTGCCTCTCTTTTCCACAAAGTAAATACGAGCTGAAGAAGTAAATTATGTTTTTAAAAGTAGTCTTGAACTTCTAGTTTTCACTCTCCCTCCAATATTCATTTTTTTTTTAATTTTCTAAAACCCTGTCCTTCCCTGTACAGTTCTTCAGAACTATTCTTCTACTCACCTTCTTTTAAACTGTAACAAATATGGCTTTAGTTTAGAACTTTCTGGTACTCAACAGAGCCACCAAAGTGGAATTAAAAAAAAAACACGTTGACCATCTTGTGGTTTTTTTTCACAATTCTCGCAATTTTTCCTACCTCCATTTCATACTTTTAAAGTCTTCTCCTTTATGACAAATTGTACATATAGAACAACAAAATGAAGACAGAGATGTTTATGAGGCATTAACCACGTATCAGCTTTGCCTCTTAGTTCTACTCTCTGCTTTGCAGAGTGCAGCTCTATAAAAAATATGCTTACTGCTTTTAGCTCACTGTAGAATTGATAAACTTAGATAGGAAAATATTAATTCTCTTGTCACTTTATGTTATTCTAAAGCATACTATCAACGGCTACTTAAATTCAATCCATTACAAAGCACACTGCACAATCTATTGCATAAAATACACATACAATGAGTTTGGTTTGAAGTAACAAATACATTTGACTACTGAGGTATACTTTACACTGTAAAACCAAGACACTTAGATTGTTATGAAACCTGAGGTCAACTACACTTCTTAGAAAAGTTCTGAATCTTTCTTCAAATGCAGAAATTAATCTGAGTTTTAAAATTATGAAAATGTGTTTAACCACAAAATAATACAGATCCACATCCTGTATATGAGAAAAATTTAAATTTATCCCCAAATATATCACCTATAGTCTCAGTTTTATGGAGACAGCATCTGAAAAAGAATAGATACCTTAACACAATTAGCACAAACAAATGCTGACACTGATAAGTATGATAAAATATTACTACCGTACTCTATTTTGGTACAACTGCAATATAATACATACACATAAAATTGACTTAACCAGGAAGGCACTTTTTTGAGAAAATCAGGAAAACAAATTCAGTTTTATAAATAGTATGATCACGAAGTCATTCAAAACAATGGACCTTCCTTTCAACTATAAAAAGTTTCTAGATGTGTCTTCTAGAGTATCTTTACAAGACCAGATGTAAGAAAGAAATTCTTTTCATTGGGGGTATGCTACTCATACTGCTGCTTTTACCTTTAAAAAGATACTGTATGACTATAAAGGGAGATAAATTATAGTAAATGGAGACGCACATTGGCCAACAATGAATTATTAACATTCATTATATACATTAGTATAAGCCACTGGTACTGCTGTCTGTGTGGTTACATAGATTTTGCGTTTTGTCTGGATTTCATCCTTTAAAAACTATAGGAAATACTGAAAAACATATGGGTACTGATCTTCAAGTTTAAATAACCTTGCCCTCCGTGAGAACTGCAACTGGCCCCTCCAAAATAAAAATAAAATAAGGAAGAGATGCAGGAGTTCCCCTGCTCCTTTGCCAAATTAATACATCTCTGTGTCCTGTCCAGGCTCAGAAACAAGGAAATTGGGTTCAGTTGTCAGAGTGCCAATGCACGACCCAGGAGAATAGAACTCCATTGCCTGCTCTTGCATTGATGTCCTGTGTGAACTCAGACAGTTCATAGTTCCCTCCTTGACCCTGAAAAAACTGAGAACAGTGCTGTCCTAAAGCTGCCTGTGGCACTGATAAATATATACAAGGCTGCAAGGGCTGCAGTGGGGACAGGCACAGATACAGTAATTTCTGTTCTTCAGTTGCCTCACACAAGTAATAACTGCAGAATATAACTGGAATATTCAAGCACTCTTTCTCAAATGCTACAACTTTTTCAAAGTAACATTTCTTTTTTCACTTTTCTTACTGGTTCCTCTCCAGAGTTTGCAGGCAAAATGCAACTCTACATGTATTAAACACACTACGTCTTGTGCTTTTGTTTTTAAGCATAATCAGATTTCTTGTAACAAAGAAAATCACAGATAAAACTGCCTGATTCTAACAATTTTAACTTTTTTCTTTTCAGAAAACAGAGTGATAAAGAGTTTGTCATCACTACCTAACATTATCCATCCATTTAACCGGTATTATTAGACAATAAACATTATAGCTCTTATTACTTCAATAGCCACAGGCATGACTGTGTTAGATTTTAAAACCAAATCTTTTGTTGATTTGAGATATTTTTAAAATTTATAAAGGAATAAGACTGGGAGGATAGTGGTACTGGTTGTACTCCTGATGTTATGTATTGTACTGTCCTAGGCAGAACTGCTTTACTGAACTCAGTAAGTGATTTATCTTTCATTTTTGTGATTCTATCTTTTCTTCTACACATTCCCATTTTCACGTAATGAAAAAGTTAATACTTGACTTATTTAATTGGAACATATTCTTTTAATTAAACTTGAAAATATCATTGTCTAGAAGATGACAAAATTAACTGTATTGTCTTGATTAGCATAGTACTTTTTATGGGAAGTTAAAAAAAAAGGCAAAGACCCCCTAGCTAACAAACAGAAAAACATTTGAAATGAAATCTCTTAGTCCTGATGGAAAAATATTTTCCTCTCAATATTTAAAAAAAAAAGAAAATAAAAAAGGGGGATGGAAAGTGGCCATTTCAGTGACCTTGTGTCCCTCCCTTAGAGGAAGACAGCTGACAGGTAGATATATGAACAGTTTGTTATTGTAGGTTCCAGATCTTCTGATTATCTCTGACTCAACTTCTGGGGTTTTATCTGGAATTCCTGTGACAGGTCAAACAGTGTACTACTCCTTGTCTTTACCTTGTAGCAACCCCAGCTTAAAAATACACTGTACAATAATACATAACAGCTTCCAAAATTTCTGCTTGAGCTGAAAAAATTATGTCAAGCTATAGCATCAGGATGGTCTAAAAATTTAGACTTCTATTCATCTGGCTAGATGTTATAATTAGGAATTTATCCTTTTTTCTTTTTCAGCTTTAGTTGATGTAGTAGGTACAGAAAGTAATTGCTATTAACAAATAAACCATATCAATTATACACTCTTGCATAATATTACACAATGCTGCCAGGTGATCTATTTCTTAAATGTCTTGCTAGAATTGCCTCAAACCTAAGCTATGTGGAAAGATAAGTGTTCACATGTAAATCTCTTCTCCTACATTCTTTGTAAAATAAGCAAAGAATAACCTATGAATCACTTTTATTTACATTTATAAAGTACTCAAAGATCCTTTGGAAACAAGTTTGCAGAAAGGCTGTGTCACACATTGATAAAGTTTAGGCAAGCTGGACATTCATAAATCCATGGGTCCTGATGGGACGCACCCACAAGTGCTGAGGGAGCTGGCTGATGTTATTCCTAAACTGCTGTCCATCATTTTTGAATGAACAGGGAGCACAGGTGAAGTGCCTGAGGATTAAAGGCTAATGTCACTCCAGTCTTCAAAAAGGGTAAGAAAGGGGACCCCGAAAACTACAGGCCAGTCAGCTTCACCTCCACCCCTGGAAAGATAATGGAACAACTCATCCTGAATGTCATCACTGAACATATGAAGGAAAAGATGGAAATCAAGGAGAGTCAAAATGGATTCAAGCAAGTGAAAATCCTGCTTGGGCAACCTGATAGCCTTCTATGATGGTATAACTGGCTGGCTAGATGAGAGGAGAGCAGTGCATATCTTGACTTTGGCAAGGCCATTGACACAGTCTCCCATAACATCGTCATAAAAAAGATCAGGAAGTGTGGATTGGATGAGTGGACAGTGAGGACATCAAGAGTTGGTTGAATTACAGAGTCCAGAGGGTGGTGATCAATGGCACTGAATTGAGTTGGAGGCCTGTGGCCAGTGGACTTCCATAGGGATTGATTCTGGGGCCAGCCCTGTTCAACATCTTCATCAACAACCTGAATGAGGGGATAGAGCGTACCCTCAGCAAGTTCCCTGATGACACCAAACTGGGAGGACTGGCTGATTCATCAGAGGCTGTGCTGGCATTCAGCGGGATCTCGACCAGCTTGAGAGTTGGGCAGAGAGGAACCTCATGAGGTTCAACAAGAGCAAGTGCAGTCCTGCATCTGGGAAGGAACAACTCCATGCACCAGTAAAGGCTGGAGACTGATCTGCTGGAGAGTAGCTCTGCAGAGAGAGACCTGGGAGTCTTGGTTGACAATAAGCTAAACAATGAGGCAGCAATGTGCCCTCGTGGCCAAGAAGGCCAATGGCATACTGGGAAGGCATCAAGAATGTGGACAGCAGGTCAAGGGAGGTTCTGCTCCCTGTCTCCTCTGCTGTGGTGAGGCTCCTGTTTCTAGCTTTGGGCTCCCCAGTTGAAGAGGGACAGAGAACTTCTGGGGAGAGTCCAGCGCAGGGCTACCAAGATGATCAAGGGACTGGAGCATCTTTCTTGTGAGGAAAGGCTTCAGGAACTGGAGCTGTTATGCCTAGAAAAGAGAACACTAACGGGAGATCTCAGTAACACTAACAAGTATTTAAAAGGTGTACGTCAAGAGGACAGGGCATCACTTTTTTTTCTGTTGTGTCTAGTGACAAGACAAGGAGTAACAGGCATGAGCTAGAAGACAATAAGTTCCATTTAAACATAAGGAAAAACTATTTCACTGTGAGGGTGACAGAGCACTGGAACAGGCTGCCCAGGGAGGGTGTGGAGTCTCTTGAGGCTTTGAAAACCTGCCTGAATGCTTTCCTGTGTGACCTGACCTAGGTGGATCTGCTTTAGCAGGTCTAGATGATCTCTAGAGGTCCTTTCCAACCCCTACCATTCTATGATTCTACGATTTCCTGCTTCTTCATCCAATATCAGCTTTTACTTCCTTGCCTTCCCTACGTAAATTCAAAATTCCACTGATGACAGGTTATTTGCTAACCATAATTTGTCCTGTTTAAAATCCTATTTATTTTCATCAACTGAAAAAAAAAAAAGGGTAAACTTTTAAATTTTAGAGCCATGAATAAGTACACCTAATTTCTTGATATATCCTACTAATATAGGATGAGGTCAGCTCTGGTCTTTCAGCAACAAATAACCCACTTTATTCCTCTTCTACGTCATTCACTTCCTCCTATACATAACATAGATGTTCTGGTAGAGAATGCTTGCTGAGTTTTTGCTTCCTTCCTATTAATCTCTATCTTCCAAGCCCCTGCTGTAGCACAAGCATACCTGTTCTCAGTGTAACGTTGCAGGATTTCTCCAATTTCCAATTTTCTGTATCTTTGTAGCAGATACAGAAATCAGGAGAAAACTGTGACACTGCATTAAAAACAAGAACAATGTCAGTATTATTGTTGGGCTAAGGCAAGAACGAGAGACAAGAGCTCTGCTATTTCTTCTCATGTCTCAACACAAGATTAGCCTCCCCTGCCCTTAACTGCAAGAAACCACAACATCATCTTTCCCTTCAAACTTGGATGTCAAACTTCAAGTTAGAGCATAAACCTAATTGTGACTGGTTTGCCATGGCTCAGTCCTGTCCCTATGCTATAATTCATTGCTTCTCAGTAATACTGGCTTAACAGGGTTTCAAGAAAGATGCACAAGTACTAAGAAATACTGCAAAATAAAAAGATCTGGAAAACAAAAGAAAGAAAAACTAGCCATGAAACAAGTTATCTGACATTTAATGGTGAACCTATGGTATGAAAGGTTAAAGATGTTAAGATCACTGCTGATAACAGAAGACAAAGTAACAAAAGGAATAGGCTACAAGCTATGGCTTTTAAGCCTATAGAAAAATAAGTCTCTGACTTGAAAGGTTGAATCCTTAATCTCTTTATATCTTGCCACAGGCACTGCTTCTTTTGAACATTTTGAGTCTCCAATCAATAGGCCAACATGCTAGCATATTGTGACCAATTCAGAAATATTAATTCACTGTCTAACTAAAAGGTGCTGTGAAATGTAAAAATCCTTGAGTCTGCTCACACATTGCTAACTTCTTTTAAACTTATCATTAGCTAAATCCATGGGGAGAAATACTCCCATTTAATGCAATCTTATGATTTCCTGCACCAATGATATAGCTCTGTATTCTGTTCACGTGCAATGGAATAACTGTTGGCCAAATTACATTTCATAAACACCTATCTTGAATATATTGGCCAAAATAAAATGAGAAAGTATAATTAATTGTGTTCTATCACACATAATTTCTTTTTATTCTTTCAATTACTTCATTGATAACATTGTGCTGATATATGAATGATAAAAAGGTAGACTTTACAAATCACAAAGGAAAATATGAACAATTATCAGGAAAACAAGCAATTACAAAAACAGTGACTATAAGGAAGGAAATAAAATACCATATAAATAATGATTCTATAGTATTTTATATTTTGATAGCATGAGTTACTGCACTTCCTTCGCTCATAAAATGTTCTCTCCAGTTTCATTCCTTCATACAGAATATCCTGTTTATGGAAGAAATAACTCAACTGACATCGTAACTGCCAACTTCTTCTAAAAATGTCTATGAAGCACATATTTGCATAACTGCATGTTTTCATGTGCAAAACATTATTACTTTTGAATTAAAAAAAAAAAAAAAACAAACCTAACAAATGCTTAAGACTATCCTTATCCAAGACAATGCTTTCACTGAGATTGAAATACAAGCAAAGGTGATGTCTTATAAATTGAAGCACAAAGCTTGCATTTTTCCAAAAATATTATTTTATAAATACAAATGCAAATTTTAAAAAATAGGACATTTTCTTATTGTGATAACATATGCCGTTACCATGTCAAAATGCCTCATTGAACTGAGGAGCCTATTGCTGCAGATAATATGCAGATGAAATAAGAAGATATCCCATGTCTGCTTAAGCAAAGCAGACTATACAGAAATAGATGCGTTGAAGCATTAAGTAACTTACCAGCATGACAGTGAGAAAGTAAACTTAAAATGGTGAGTTACATGATGAGAATACTGCTGAGTGTTTAAGTCCTGTACCTTAGACCTAGATAGATAGATGCTTTTGCTGTGCACTCCAGAATTTCCTCTACTCTTGTCTGTTCTTCTCATACTGCACACACCAACACTGAAAACAATGACTCCATTCTTATCAACATTTACAGACTTAGTATACAGGTAGAATAAGTGTTTCACCAAAGAATGCATTTTTAATTAAAAATGGTACATTCTGTTCATTCAGTCACCATTAAGGCCCATAGGAATTGTGAATTCACCTTTATTGAGATTTTCAAATGAAAGACTAATGGTGTGGGTATCCAGACTCTTTCACAAACATAAATTTGTTGCCTCTCAGTAGTATCAGCACAACTAGGTAAGAGACTATGACTATCAGAACGTACTAAACATCTGCTTCTGTAAAACAAGCTTATTCAATACAGGATCTGACATCTCACACATTTTTTTTTTTATTCTTACTCAAACTACATGTGTGGATTTAACACAAAGCCCAAAACCGAAGTTAGAAATTCTGATTGTTTCATAGCACACCAAGAAATATTAGACCAAACTCATGGAGAGCTATGTTTTACGCATTAAATTTAACTAAGTGCAGAAAATCTGGAGTGACTCCTTTCCAGTGATACAATGTCTGTTAGGATTAATTTATTAGTCAGTCGTCTTTTGCTAACTTACTCCCTAGGACATTATACCCCCCTATATTTTTCAAGAGGTGAGTGACGCTTCAGTTGCACAATCAACATTGTACCTAACAAAATAGTTTAAGGATTGCTTTGAAGAAAACAGACTTAAATAAATGGTATCCAATAGAGGAAGAGAATTGACAAAATAAGTTTTGTGCAAGCATCCATTAATCAAAGAAATGCAAATATTTGGTTCAAAATCTGTCTTATACATTTCAAAAAGAGTGAACAGGATTGTCAAAAAACAAAGACTTGACATTAAAACTTTTTTTTTTTTTCTTGAGAAGTTCCATTACTTTTTCCAAGACAATTCAGAGAGGCGGGTACAGTGCAAAGAAAACAGGAATATCTCAGTCTTCTCTCTGTCTTGGTATTTGGCATGTCATTGCCTTAAGCCAGAAAACAAAACAGATTAAGAGATTTTGCAACCAGATGATTCCATAGTTAAAAGAAATAGCTAACAGTCATAAGATGTACATCAGCTCTCCTTGCTCATATTGTAGATATATCCATAGTTTCAGTTATACCAGATTCCTTTATTATTCCTTTGTACTATGATGTGATATAGACATCTCAGTGGTCAGAGTTCTGTGCTGCCAAATTTTAATGAAAGTCTTAACATAAATAGATGATGAATGACAAGAGGTAACAGAAATCCATATGCTACCCAGAGGACAACAGAGCACCATTTCCTGAATAGCTTCTGTGTTCTATTATAGTGGAGATTAGATGGAACTAGACTTTAACCTGCCTGGCAGCAGTCCCAAATGAGGGAATTAGTGAAAATGGGACCATTAGAAATAGGAAAGTATGTTTACATGTGTCTATATTGTTAAAAATAAAGAACTTCCAGGAAGTAATACATACGCTTTAAAAATTATTCAGTCATTAAGATGTATTTTATTCAGATACATTTTCAGAGAACTTTTCAATGGCTACATGTTTCCGACCAGCTTTACCCTAGTTCACATTTCCTACTTAAAATTCTTTTTTTCTTTTTTTCTTTTTTTTTTTATCCCTGACAATTTCTCAGCACATCCCCTCTTCTCCAGTATCTATTTACCATTCTTTTATTCCTCATAATTTATTCTTTTCGGATTGCATTCCTACAGTTTTACAAGTACAGGAGGTAAAAACATGCTAGAGGAATTTGATGTCTGTGCTCAGACTCCTAATTCCTCAATCTCATGACAGGTTGCAAGTAGGAGAGAAATTATAAACATACTTATCTCTACAACTTTCAGAACATTATGGGAAGTTCCTTTTTGAAATTTTCTTTTCCAGATACAGTCCCTACAAATTGATTAACTTTGCAGAGGGAAGCTCATCAGAATCAGTTCAGATTTCAGTTTCATGTCAGGAATGGTTCCTGATAAATATAAAAATGTCAGAATCTTGGTCAGCATAGGACATTCAGCCCTTTCCACAACTTTGTTCCCCTCCTCTGGACATATTCAAGGATCTTCACATCCTTCTTAAACTGTAGGGCCCAGAACCCCACAAAGTGATGGCACACCAATGCCAAATACTGTGGGATAATCACCTCTTTTGACAGCTTAGTTATGCCATGTTTGATGCACCCAGGATGTGGTTTTCCCGCATTTGCCAGGCCACAATGCTGTTGACAAGCATCCCCACATTCCTTTCTGTGGGGCTCCTCTTCAGCCACTCCTCTCCCAGTTCATCCTTGTGCCTGGCATTATGCCATCCTAGGTGCAGAATCCAGTATTTCTACCTGTTAAATTTCATCCCATTAATCATAGCCCAGTGCTCCACTCCATATAGATCCCTATGAAAGGCCTCCTGTTGCTCAAGAGAATCAACAGCACATGATGGTTTGGTATCATCAGCAAACCTGCTAATGGTGTGTTCAACTCCTGTATCCAGATCATTGATAAATATATTCAATAGAACTGGCCCTAGAATTGAGCCCTGAGGAATATCCCTGGTGACTGGTCATCAGTCAAGTGTAGCCCCATCCACTACAGCCCTTTGAGCCCTGATGTTCAGCCGGTTCTTCACCTAGCACACCAGGAACTCATTCAACACACAGCTGGAAAACCTACTTATTAACCTACTTATTAAGAGAAGCTGTGCAAAACACCTGTGTGTCTATATTCCAGTCTCTTCTTATACTTTATGGCAGAACTGTTGGAATTCATCAACTATAGACAAAATTTGTCTAATTTGCAAAGAAGATGAAACAGAAATGAAACAATTGCCACCTTCCCTAGATTAAATTGTAGAAAACTAGAAAATATTTGACTCTATGTAAACTATATCTAGGTTTTTTTAAACCTATGTCTTCACTACCACCTTTAAATTCTCATATAGATCCTTAACAACTCTAAGTTTTGTTGTTTATGAACTTCTGATATCACAAGCATTCAGGAAGACATTTGTGATGTACTATTTTGGCCTTGTACCTACTCCTGCTAAGCAAACAACAGTACTATCTTCCTTGGTCGTTAAAAAAGCATTGTTAGTGCATTTATAATTAACATAAAGAAGCAACACTAGATAAATAGAGGGATTGATTGAAGTACAGCCAAGTTTCTGTCCTATAGAAACACTCAAGATAGAAAAAAATTGAGATAACACCTGAAGCATGAGGACCTGCCTTATACTCTTTAAGTCGGTAGGAGCCAAATAATTTTGAGATTGTTGTACATGTTAAATGAGGCTTTATATGGTCTCCCGTGGTAGATAACAATATATCAAAAGACGAATCTGAAGCTGCATGTGCAGCACGTCATGTAAGAATTAGAGTGCCACACGTAAGGGAAACTGCCCACAGTAGAAGTTTTCACACAGCTTCTTCCCCCTTTGGTCATTGATTATTAATGTAAAACTATAGAAGCAAATCAATGAGAAGGTCAAGCAGAAGAAAGCAGAAGAAGCCAAATCAGACAATTTTCTTCGGCTAAAAAAATGATTAGCTGCTTGGTTCAAATTTCCCTTGCAATAGTTTCATCTCAGCCTTTCTTGATGCCCATATCACTTAGTCTTTTCACTATTTCTGCAACTTTCTAGTCCTATGGACAGAGATGCAAGTTTCACAGCACTACAAAGTTCTAATAAGAACACCATAGCTATAACAGGCCTAATCCACCAACATATCAAACTCTCGCTCCTTTATTTCAGCAAGAAATTATGGAACTAATGTAACATTTGCTGTGATCACGTTGCTCACACTACTGTTTTGTGTTATGCATCATCATTCACCCTGTTGATCCAGATTACAAACTCTCTAGAGCTGGGACCATCTGGTATTATCTGTCTGTAAGGAGCCTACACAATAAGATCTTGTTCTGCGTTGACACACACTATCATAAAAAAAACAGCCAATAATAAATAGTTTTCTCTCACCAGTTGATATCTTTATTTTATTCCTAGTGGACAATGTGCTGTAATATAAATATTCAAAATAAAAGGTAAAATGAAAAGACATCCTTTAGGTTAGAGGAATAAATTCAGATTATCCCCAATCTAGTTATCTTTTAAGCTATCTACTTGTGTATATGCAATAAATTACAGTTTTCATATACAGGCTAGACTTAATACTATATATATTTATTTCCTCTATTTTTACACACAAGTCCAGAGACCTACCTAAAACACAAAGAACCCACACTGAAAAATACAGTGATGAGAGTAATTAATTACAGCGTAAGGTTAGACAATAATATAATTTTGCTAATTACTCACAGCTTGGGGCCCATTTTTTCAGTGCAGCAGACAACAGCATGTGTTTAATCCCCTTAACAACAATAATGAGATACATCATTAACTCTATTTTATTCTTTCTTAATTTTTATAATACCAATAACAAAGATCATTAACCTCTGTTCCATTTAACATCTAATCAGCCATTTTACCTAAATAAATATAATAAAAAACATTAAATAGCACTTTGTTTATCTATATTTTCTTTCAGAAGGGAAACTCTTCCTAATGTTATATTAACATCAGTTTACTCAACAAGTGTCAAAACATCAGTGGTAATATTGAAAAAGATCCATTGCAACAATAAGTTTTAAACAAATGAGTTTAACCTTCATTATTTGATAAATAGTTTCTCTAAAAATGTAAGTTTTGTGTTAAAATTGATATTGAATATATTTGACAATTTTTCCTTTTGATCATTGTGTTACCTTCTCGACTTGGGTACTTATAGATATAAAGTTTTGGTTTAGTCTTATATTTCATCCTTTTATTAGAATGTAGGAGTAAAATCTTGCTCTGTTAGTGAAGATCATCTGATTTAAGAGGAGGGAAAAGACAAAGAATATATTACTACTGAGAAGAATTCATTTAGCATAAATATCCCAAGGAGCAAGGCAATAATATGAATGAAGTTATATAACCAATATTTTGAATCACCATATCTAACAACTTCTAAAAACTAAAACACCAAAATGGTGAAATATTAGCAAGCAAGATGCATGGCTTTGAATTGCAAGCTTGACTTCCAAAATATGTTTCTTTACTCAGTTATAACAACAATATTGACCTTGATTTTTAAGTCAGTAACAATAACAAGAAAGTAAAAAGATGTAAGGTAAAACAAGGATGAAATTATATAAATTTGGGAAAGTACCAAAAAAAGTGTATTAAAAAATATTAGATGAGTTCTGAAGTTTACTGATGAAACTGGTGGACCCAAAGTCTTTACTTGTTTTTATTTATTTATGCACGAGTGTTGCAAGATAGATCATCTGTTAGAGTGATATCATGTACAGATCGATAATCAGTTGATTAGAAGAGAGCACCTGTAAAGCCTACACATTTAATAAAAGGTTTATGGGATATTATTTATTTAGGAATGATCCAACAGGAATACGTAACCATTCGTCATTTTAAGGCCATAGAGACTACTCGAATGCTCTGATCTTTGGGAACATGCTGATATTAAAACCCTGTTTGATTTTTGAAGAAAATCTGTTGGGTTTGTATGAATTACCTCTCTACTTTAAATTAAATGTATTGATTTTTTCACACTCTAGTAAAACTCCTGTAGTATTTATTCCATATTAGACACTAACACTCCTCTTTCCCACAAATAGAGCATCTAGAAAGTCAAAAACTGTTAGAAGAAGCTTCAATTAGAGCAGAATAAAAAAGATCATCAAGGATTACAAACTCAATATTTTGAGCTAGATTCTGTTGCATGTAAGTTTAAGTTAAGCAATGAATAACACAATAAAGACTTGTCTGTTTATGTTTCTTGAAGAGGACTTTGAAATACTTTCACTGAAACACGTGTGTGTTCTAAGCAATTTAAAGTAAGATTTTAGGATAGGAAGCACAACATTTTCAAACACATTACTGTAAGAAGGTACTACTTTAATTAAGACAGCCTACTAAATCTGTCACAAATGCTTAAACTGCTAAAAATCTTATGAGAAAGAAGATGATGTAAGATATCCTAACTCTAACTCAAAGTTACTAGTTAGTTCAAGATGACATTTAAAAATGCCATTCTGCTTCCACTGAAGAAAAATTCTGTTCAAGGTGATACTGCTATGACCTTAGCTTAAGAATATCATGTTCCTCTACTGCACCTCCTAGATCTAAATGCTTTTCCAAGCAAGCATGAAAACTGCATTCTTACCTTCACTGAACAACGAAAAATACACGGCATGCTTCAAAACCATCATTAAAACTACATTTAGGTGATTATGAAGAAAATATTTATTTAGCAAGAAAGAAGAATGAGAACTTTTGATATCTTTCTAAAACCTGAAAGACAGGCTTACTGTTTGGTTTTCAGGAGGATGGCATTCTCCCAATTGTAGAACATCATTTTTGCACAGAAAATGGACATACCAACTTTTCTGTAGCCAATTGACTATTAAATACTTTAACCAAACACTGTACTGGGGAATAATGGCTGTTCTTCTGCTAATTTATCTACACTGTAACATCCCAATATAATGAGACAAAGAAGTCATCAAGCACCTAAAAGACAATTCTATCATTACATACGGAGCCAAATATGAGATGCTTTACCGAATATGAAATGTGAAAGCTTCTAAACATTCTTAGTTTTCTTGATTTTAAGAGTATTTCATGAAAATCCCATGACATAACTTTATGTACAGCCATCCATTATCTGCTAACCATTCTCCACTCTCCCACTAATAGACACAGCAACTACACTGAAAAAAAACAAGCTACAGTAAGACTAAAGGACAGTTGTGTACTTTGTCTCCTTCTCCTTTCCTTTTCTTAAATCAATGGGAGTTAAAATCTCCACCTTCAACTGGACACTTTTTTCCTGCAGATTTTGGCTTCCTGAAGAGTTTATGAAAAAAGATTATATAGTATTTGCATTGCAGAGTATATAAAGAAAATGTTCAATTCCTATCTCATTAGCAGAAATGTAGAAACAAGAATGTCTGATGAATAAGATTAGAAAGATAAAGTAAACCTAATTTTTTTTTTCTAAGAATCCAAGTATTAACCAAGCATTACGAATTTATTTGTTGGGTTGCAATTTTTTGTTGTTTGTTGTTGATTAAGTATTCTTCCATTCTTCCTAAACCTTGCATTATAAGAGATTATGAACACTTGTATGACTGAAGAATAGTTTGGAATCCTATGTTCATATTGTATTTCAAAGAAAGAGGAAAGGATTAAGAGCAAGCTGTGATTTAATACAACCCCAATCTATCTCTTGTTATTCACTATTACATGACAAACCAAAGGTAATAAAACCATTAATATTGGTATCATTTAATTAATCTCTTTCTCTTGTAAAAGTATCTAATGCAAGAATTTTTCTGAAAAATAGTTTCTTAACAGAAAGAAATTCTTAACATTAGTTAGACTACAATACTGTCAAAAATAGTGAATGAAATGTAGATGCCACATTTGCATAAAACAGAAAAGAATTCAAATAATTTAAAAGCATTATGTAAACCATATGTTAGGAATAACTATGCAGGTCATCAAATTTTATAACAAAATAATTGTTATAACAATGCAATTGATTTTCAGTGCTGAGGATCATACTTTTAAAAAATTACTTGTACATTAAACTATGCAATGTGTCCTCCCAAAAAAAGTGTAATTTAGCATGAATGGAGCTTATCTAAACAGTTATCTGAATGAACTAGCATTCATTAGTTCAGTTAATGAATTGGGATACACATCTCTGCACTTGCAAGACGTAACTATTTTTGCTTTTATGATGGGAAGTATCACTATTTGGATGAGCTTTCTAAAGGAAAAAATTATATTACAGTGGGTATGCTTACAGGGTAAATGTGATTTGCTTTGTTTACACATAACCATCTGTTCTTCAACAGACATGCACAAATACCATTTAGACTATTTTTTGACCACATAAGTGGTCATTTTCTCAGAAGCCAACCTCAACATCCAGATTAAACTCAAATGCTGACATGATTCTCTCTGTAGATGATACTGCGCAAAAAAGTTACTATTATAAAGAATTTCTTCACAATCCTGTTTGCTCAATTTTAAATGACTTGTAGTAATCAGAAAACTTATTTTGTACTGAGAAGTCCAGTTTGGCATTAAGTGTGCTTCTCTTGTTTATCTACACCCAGTAAGACATATTCTGTGTGAAGAATGCTTGTTTCTACCTCTACACTTCCATCCATTTACCTGGATGTGTCCTTTATACGTGTAATAAAGCTGACAGGCTAGTTCAATTGGATTGCCTATCTAGCATAAAAACTGTAACCCTGGTTTCCAAAATAAGGGCAAATGAAAAGCAAGTAACATCTCTGCATGACGTTTTTATTGTGTAATGAAACATAAAATGCTGAAAAGAAAAGTATTATTATCAATATTTTAATAGGTGTATGTTTCATATTTAACAGCAAATTTAGAAAAATACCATATTCACAATGACAAAAGCATTCAGAGAAAAAAAAAGAAGCTAGTGTTAGCAAAAATTGGCATTGTTGATAAATGATTGTGTATTTGCTGAGGAGAGGAAAACAATGAAAGCGAACAGACACAACTTGGGGAGTCACAGTTGTAAAAGACATAGGTAAACACCGTTATCAGCAACTGCTTAAGTAACTAGCAGGAAAGGCAGGAATAGAGCTTTACAGTTTATTATAAGCACTATTGTTATTATTCTTACCATTGTTGTTTAATAGGATATAAATGAAAGAAATCATGCATTCTAAAGCTGTGAAAATACTATAAACCTAGCTGTCTATTTACACAGGAGTAACAAAATAATGCTTGAACTTTTTTTTTGTCAATTTGTGCAAGATCATTAGGGATGTAATCAGTTATTTTCAATGTGACAAACTATTTTATTTGCTTACTGTCTTATTAAATTCTTAGCTTAGTTGCTTGAACACTTGGTCTGAACAAACCACAACTGCTGAGAGTTAGTATTTTCATATGGGTGATAAATCCCTTTCCATGTATTTAGCTGAGGACAGCCTCTCATGCATACCTTAGAAAGGATCGCTTTCCAGTGCTCAGTATAAAATTATTCACTTTCTTAAAAAATCTACATAGATTTATGGATCTGCTTCTCTATAATTCAATCTCTTTCCACTATTTAATTTTTTTAGTCTCTATATACAAAACTATGTTGTGACATTCATTCTTTTCACAGTGGATTATCTTTTTCATGGACTTGGAAATATGAAAGAATGTTCATAACACTATCACTGTGGATCACCTTTCCTTCTAATCCTTAGATTGTTTTGTGTCACAGAAAGAGACATTTTATTACTTAGTTTTTCCCTCCTTACTCTTTTTTCATCATTCTGCTCCTGAAATAACAGATGAGCAGTAATCAATTAACAATAGTTCACAGGGAATTCTTTCAAATTTTGGAAAAGTCTATAAATAGATATTAATAACACAAATAACTCCTTGTTTTACATTGAATTGTTATAGGTAATGACCTAAATAGAACATGTGGAAGTAATTTCAGTATTTTATACTTACAGTTCTTTATAGATGCACCCTTTGGGCACAATCCAGCAAAGATTTGCACATATGCTCAAGTTTATGCATTCCAAATAGTGCCAAGGCTTTTGTTTGTACTGTTTGTACAAATGTCACATGATTGTTCTCTTTCATATAATATCTTTAAGAAAAAAAGAGAAAGAGGGAAAGGAAAGAGGCAGCTCTTAATCTTAGCCTATGGACTCCATACTATTTTAAAACCTCTGACAGTCATAGTTACTCAAGTTATTATAAATGTTGCTTATTTGAAGAAAATGAAAAGAACTGCTTTATGTCTAATCATAAGAAAGATCAGACTTGATTTTGATGAATTTTTCAAGTCTTATTCAAACTAATTTAATTAACTGTGGTATTTACCTATCAACTTTACAAGAACAGACTTCACGTGAGATTTCTTGTGATCTTTGAGCCAGTATACATACAAGAATGCACGATCAGCCCTTTTAATTTTACCTCAATCCTTGACTCAAAGAACCAAGTAGAACCAGGAAGTGTAGAGGAACAAGAAAATAGGAAATATTTTTTGAAGCTTTTGACAAGCTCACTTCTCCTTTGGT
Source organism: Urocolius indicus (assembly GCA_013401255.1). Classification (NCBI taxonomy): domain Eukaryota; kingdom Metazoa; phylum Chordata; class Aves; order Coliiformes; family Coliidae; genus Urocolius; species Urocolius indicus. Next base: position 49,658 of record WBNH01005220.1, read on the forward strand.
TTGAATGGGCAATGGTTCAGATCACCTCCTATTTTAGCTAAATCTGGAGGCCAAATCTCTGCTGGCTTTGCCCAACCCTCTGCCCTTTCTTCCTCTCCCACAGTCCCCATCTCACATACTACCTTTGAATCTATTATGACAGCTGTATTTTCCCAACAGGAAAATACTTACACATATGTGGTAATTTCAGAGTCAGTATATGCAGCTCCCTATCTTACCTATGTAAATCTCCTCTTCTATACAGTTATGCTCGTACAGCAAAGCTAAGAAAGGCTCTGAGCTCTCGATTCTTCAATTTATTCTCCTTTCAATTAAACACATACGTTCATCACTGCAGAAACGAACTGAAGACTCCATATCTAATTATTTTGTATGTTGCTTAAACTTTCCATATATTGCCTTGAGTGCATCTTGGAGTCAGAGAAAGGAAGTTTTTAAAAAAAAGGCTTTTCCTTTTGTACATTTCTTCCAAGGTTTTAGACAGCTTTTGGTGTAAAATAAAAAGATGTTATTGCAAAAGTGGTGGGAAGTGAGTAGGGATTTTAATTTACTTTCATGTTGTTCAATCTAAGGTGAAATATCGTGTTGATGTCAAATTTTGCTTCAAGCAAAACAATAGAGGAGCTCTAAAATTAATGTAAGTGTCCAGTCAGAGGCCTTATACAGCCATTAATGGCAGTGCTAGCTTGAGATAATGCATTATAAGCATGAAAAATTCAACAGTAATTGCTGTGTTCTGATCCCTATCCTTTTTTCTTACTTTGTTTTCTACAGTCTGCTGCACATTCCCAAACTGGTCTTTCTGCTTGTTTACCCCACAGAAATGCAATGGATTTGGATCATTATGACTAATGAAATTGCTGAGAAGCTATTTTTTTTTTATCAAAATATAATGCCACTCTAGAACTTTCACCACACATTAGGACTGTGTAACAAGGGCTTATAGTTGCCTAAGGCATAACTTTGATTCAGCATCTCTCCATCTTTAGCCACTCAGTTCAATGAACTATTGTAAGATGAACTGAATACTGAAATTCAGGGCTACGGAGAGATTAATGCCATTTTACAGTTTTATGTTGTAAAATTGTTATGTCTTTTGGTATCAACTAATGGCTTGCAAAATATAACTTAAAAAAAAAAAAGGTCTCTGAGCTCATTTCGAACATAAAACTAAATTATAATGGTGCTAAGGCACAGAGAGCTAAAATGAGCTGTTGTTCATGTTGTTCTCCAAATTCCACTGTAAATTTGCAACTCACTTGTTATGGTTTAAGATTCAAACCTGTGGACACAATTATGGTTGACCAGTAGGCTTTTTATCTGACAAATGACTTGGCTGACTTAGAAAACAGATCTTATAGCCTCCAGAGGACAACATGCTCTCATCCACGAGCTTTCAGCTTTTGGATATTTCACATATGGTTTTCACAAAAGAAACACCTGAGGTATATCAATGCTTGATGTAATGAAATCTTTCATAACAGCAAGAAAAATATATCTCTTTTATTCTGAACACAGGTGTACATAAAAACACATTTAATTTCAAGTCTATAGGTTTGCCTCACATCAGCACTTAGGGGATTAGACAGGAATACTGTGGCTTCTCTGAATGTATTGTTATCATTATCAGTTCCTGCAGCATCACAATAAGTTTTCAATAAATTTAAGATTAACTATTATTTTCTCACCTATAAATAAAATATAACCATCTTAAAAATCAATGAAGGGAAAACCATCAGATCCATTAACCTGACTAAGAATTCCTTCAGGCCAATAATATGAACTGCAGTGCACTGGATCTTTCATTTTATTGAGCTATATCTCTTTGTATGGCAACCAGCAGGCAAAAAAAATCAAATCTAAAATCAAAGCTAAGGTTTTTTTTTGTTTTGGAAACCACCTAGGTAGGGGCTGAATATTGTTTTATGCCTGGGGTTATTTTTTTTCACCTTAATTTGCAATCAGACACAATAAAAAAAAACCCAAAACAAAAACATCAAACATATTGCATGTGGAAGGAAGCAGCTTTATTACCATCCCAACTATTTTCTGTAGTTTTTAATCACTTTAGAATCCTTTGTTTTTTAATTCTTCTCAATAACCCTGCAACATTATAAACACATTTACTTGTCATTGCTGACTATTAACCATCTACTCTTTGGAGCCTTAAAAATAGTAACATACATATAGGTCAAAACTGTAGTCTTTAGACAACCATGTGGCAGATCCAGATGATTAATTTTTCCACAGTCTTTATCTTACTAAATAGCAGATTTTTCCTACGTCTTTCCCTAGTGAATGTTCCTCATAAAACATGCAAAATAAAATATTAATTAAAAATATGCGAAAGGAAAAAAAAATAGTATTTCATAGATGACTCATGTCAACTAACAGAAGGGCTTTTTAATCAGCTGCCTTGTTTGAACTTGATCCAACGGTATTTCTAGTCTCTTTCATAAACAGAAGTAGTTCAAGTCATGAAACTGAGACAAACCAACAGGATTATTTTTTTCAAACAAAAAAAAAAAGAAAGGAAAAAGAGTAACATTACCTTCTGCTTTCAGTTCAGTCTTGGCAGTGTCACTTCCCTTAAATACCACTATTCCTGTCTGTGAGCTGGAATTCTACTCATACTTCCCCTCGTGACCCAAACGTTCAGGCTACTTCATCGTAAACTATACAGGAGACTTTGACAAGCTAATAGACAAGATGATAATATCATATGCCATAGTGATCTATGTCAGACTGAGATTATATGGAAAATTCCAATGTTAAAAAGGCCAGCAAAATCATACAAGCAAGCACTGATTTCAGCTTTGAGTCAGTATGCATAAACTGCATAAACATATACTTATGATAGCCTCTTATACATTTTTTAAAGAAGGATAACTGTAGAGGATGAATAATATTTGCTTAATAATTTTCTAAAATTCTTATTTTCTGTTGTTCTTATCATTCCATGTATATCACAGAGGACTTGTTTACAGCATACCATTCAAATTCTACTCTAAAGATAAAATTACTTGCTTTACTATTAGCTTCTTACTATAATCTCTATTTTTTTTTCACAACAGAAAAGGAGAGGCAACAACCCCATATTACAAATAGAACTGCGCAATACAACAACATTAAAAGTATTCAATAATTTTCAGAGGTAGGATCTGATTTTTTTTAAGTATTCAGCGTGTGATAGAACCTGAAAGATTCAAAGCACAACCTTTATATACTGAATCTTTAACAGTCAGTTTGAAAATACTGACATAAACATCCAAAAATTGGGTATAACTATTAGTAAAAAACCCACAAACCAACACTGCTTTAAGTGATTTGTTAAACAGCCCATTGCTTGTATGTAACTCTAAACCTCTATAGCAGCATCAAATTGCCTTGACAACAGAAACTACCTTGTTATTTATGAATTATGCTGATTCATTAATTATATGCTTTTCTACTTGTGAACGGGAATAAACAATGCCACATACAGTTGTACCCTTCACAACACAGCCTTACTTCTTTGACGCTACAGATTCATTCCAAGCATTGAAGAGACAAGATTTGGTGGAATAACCTATAACTAAAGACATATAACAGGACTTAACTGAAACTTACTTTTGTGATCTAATCAGTCATTTCTTAACTTCTAGGTGCATTAAATTGTGCTCTTATTTATGTCATTTAATCCTTTCATATGTAATTTAATTTCTTACCTTTTTTAAAAAAAAAATCACTGACATTGTTTAATTCTTTAGAATTGACATACGTGTCAGCTAATAGTAGCAGATGATAATGTTCATACAAAGCATACATACAAAACAGCAGTAGAAAGAAGCAGCTTTGAGAGTTATTTGATAAAAGCAGAAAAATTTCATAACTAAGGAACACTGAGTTCTATTCCCTTAGGAAACAGAATGCTCCAGCACGATGGCTCTCCACTGCTGATGTATGTGCCAGTTATTCATCTGCTGTTTGACTAACACGATCTTGGTTTCTGTCCATTCTTCTACAGCTCTAAGAGTGCTCTTCAAGATTAGTGTTATAGTTCATATCTCATTCTTCGGTTCTTTTTTTCTGTCTGTAACAGCTCAATCCTATTTGATTTGTGCTTCTAAATCTGATGAAGCTGCACCGTTGTACTGAGTTAACCTCTTTCTAAGGAAAGCATGAACATTTTAAAGTGGCTAGGGTATTTATTTTCCCAGAGGAACTCACCTGATAACATACAGATTGTAGTGTTGTCCTGCTGCTTTACCCATTACGCTAGCAGAGCTGACTGAAGCAGAAAGAAGTTGAGGGACTTCCCCTAAAATCACATAGTATACAGATCATCCAAATTAGAAGTTCAAAATAAAGATCCTCTTGCCTTTGAATATTTTCCTAATCACTGGACCATATCGTTTTCTTTCTCAGCAGTGCTTGAATGACTTCTTTCTGAATTTTCTCTTTTTTGTTCTTTTTATCAGATAATTTGTCTTTTTCTTCCCAGGGAATGGTTAGTAAAACGAAACTGTCCTGAAATGTGCTCTTTGGAGTTTACATTATATGTGCTGAACAGAACCAAAAGCATTTCCTTTAATAGTGACATAAAGTAAAAAAGTGCCCAGTCATTAGGCAATGTGAGGAAACAAAATAACTTTAAAAAAAAAATTCTCAACAATTCACAGTTGTTTAGAAATATGTATAAGACTATCTCCTTTCACACAACTCAGATGATCTATATTTAAAATGTTGCAAGACATTCTTCTTCACAAGAAGAAGGTCCTGATCCTTCAATTGGGTTTCTACAGTGAAAAAGGACTAGTGGCTACTAGGGAATAGTAATAGATTTTTATTTGATTTTATTTTTAATTATTTCAAATGCTTACAATTTTTGTTCTCAAATTAAAATTCTACATTGTAAAACAAGATTTATTCCTAGCAAGGCAAAGGTAAACTGGGAACTGAAACTTTCATACTCATTTACTGTTACATGCTAATAGTTTGAAAGGTTCTTTCTTATTAAATCAGAACAAGTAAGTACAAGCTACTTTATTTTCTTATGTCCTACCCAATAAACTGTATTTGTTTTTACTGCTAAAAATATTCTCAAATTTAACAAATTTTTAAATTTAGTTGTAATAGGAGCTACATACAAAGAATCAGCCAGTCCTCCCAGTTTGGTGTCATCTGGTAACTTGTTTCATCCTTCATCCAAGATGTTGATGAAGATGTTGAACAAGACTGGCCCCAGAACCAACTCCTGCGAAACCCTACTGACCAAAGGCTTCCAACTTGACTCAGCTCCACCGATCACCAGCCTCTAGGTTCTGTCATTCAGCCAGCTCTTGATCCACCTCACTGTCTACTCATCCAAGCCACACTGCCTGATATTTCAGATGAGGATGTTGTGGGAGACAGTGTCAAAAGCCTTGTTGAAGTCAAGGTAGACGACATCTGCTGCTCTCCCTCTAGTCAGCCAGTTATACTATGACAGAAGGTTATCAGGTTGGCCAAGCAGGATTTCCCCTTGGTAAATCCATGTGAAACCCCCTGATAACCATCTTCTCCTTTGGGTGTTTTGAGATAACATCAAGGATGAGCCTTTCCAGGGATGGAGGTAAGGCTAACTGGCCTGTACTTTTTCAGGTCCTCTTTCTTGCCCTTTTTGAAGACTAGAGTGGTGTTAGCTATCCTTTGCTCCTCAGGCACCTCATCTGCAGCTCCCTCAGTACTCATGGATGCATCCTTGCCCATTCTAATATTGCAGAATCCAAGGGAAGAGCTCACTCCCTCTGGGTCTTCATGATCAACTGAATCTCAATGTATTTTATAAGTAAAGTTCACCTTACTGAATTTATATAAAAATAAAACTCTTTGAGCTTTTTGTTTGTTTCTATTTTTTTTTCTTTTTATCTGAAACTAATCAGAAATAATGAGCTGTACAAGTACAAATACTTTGGGGAAAAAAAAAGATTAAAAACTGTTTCAGGAGGTAATTTTACATCCATTTATATCAAAATATATGCCATGATTAGAAAACCAGAAAAATAATATTACATAAAAGTCACATGCAAAGTGAACAGAAAGTAACATTTAAAGAAATACTTACTTTTTTTGTTATAAACAACTGTGATATTCTTTAAGATTGTTGATCATAAAGCTACATTACACAGCTCCTAGAAAAATTAGTGGTATTATCTGTACTACAAGGAAGCATGGAAATTTTTGATTGAGTTTTTTCCTAGTATGGGCCAATCAAAAATCATGAAAGCCAAACAGTTTTTGTCCATGTACCATAATGTACTAATAAAAAAAAAAATCCAGATTTTGGCTTTCTAAACATGCCAGACCTGAAATTACTTTGATTCACTATTAAATACTATCAAATATGTTTTAATATTAGCTGGAAATGAAGAGGAATTATAATTAGTTACTCTGGTTTTTATTTTTTTGGGCAATCTAAATTTCTCAGTTCTGATACTAGTTCTGAAACTCAGGACATTTAAAATCATTTCATCTTGTTTATGCTGTTGGGATATAAGATCTGCTCTCATATCAAAAACGGTAACAGATTGTACTCTTTTTCTGTTTTCTTCATAATTTTATGTTGGCACATCCATGAAATGTGACACAATAATTAATTAGCTACCAGTATAAAATAAGAGCATAAGATTTCTAAACTGAATGTACATGAAAAAAATGTAGCTTTAATGTTGGCAACAGAATTGTAACAAGACGTGTGGCATTAAATAATGAAATAAATTTCAAAATTGTGTCAAAGATGTATTTTAAATTATTACTTGCCAGTATAAAAAGATACAAGTTGTACTACTAAAGCTGTTACATTCTTGTACTATTATATATATTGAAATAGTATAATTTTATAATGAACAATGTAAAGCCAAATTTAATTTTATAACATCTTTTCTTATTGGCAAAAGTCTCCAAATTCTACTGCCGTACAAATTCTAGCATGTGATATCCATTCTTTGAACACTCTGTCATTAGTGTTCTTTTCAATCCACTCTGTGTGTAAATCTTCAGGGATGTTTATAAAACTATACTGACAAGGCATGATGGAAATTAGAAAATGTCAAATATTTGTTTCTGATGTGACACCCAGCTTTTCACACCAGAAACAATTCTCTTCCGAGTTGCTGCAACAATGTATTGCAGTCAAATAATGTCTTTGGTAATTGCTTAATAGCAACTGCAGCATTTCTTTGTGATTCTTCTTGTTCACTTGTGGGAAAACTGCTATATTTACAATATCAGGCCTCAAATAGCAGTTAAAGAAAAAATGGACAGTTCTGCAGACCTGAAAGGAGAGAAAAAGAATTTTTGTAATACAAGTTGATGGAATAAGGAGTCATCAATGGATTCTCTTTTTTGTTTGTTTGGGTTTTTTTTCCTAAACCAAGAAGTAATAATCACTTTTCCAATTTTTTGGTACTCTCTTCAAAAATTTTATTTGGGCAAATTGCAAATGTATTGAACATTCCTCTATTCCTCTGCATTTCTGTCTCTGAACTCTATCAAACTTTTGGTGTTAGTAACATTTTGAGTAAATAAATTCTACAGTGTAATTACAAACTGGCTTCTATTTGTTTTAAATATAAAGGTTTTAACCTTCAATGCCTTATTTGCTGTTCCTACAATTCAGATTTTCACTTAGGTCATTTAGAGCAGGATTATATTCAAAGTTTTAGATTTTACTTACACTTCTCCACTAAACAGTTCTGCATCATATTCTGGATCAAGAACAATGGTTACTAGTATATAACAGGCCATGAAAACACTTGAAAGTACAAGTGTAAGAACTGTTCCTAACTCATCAGCAACATTCTCTATATTCGCATAGTAGTCTGTGAACACTGGAGTGAGTCTGTTGAGGCAAGTTCCTGATTTACATTGATACAAAGGAAAAGAGAACACGCTGTCTTGAACCTGTTTAAAATTACTTTCTCTTCCATTATCAAATGAAACCAGGAAATGCCACAGGAAGTTGTATGTGGGGGGAATATGAATGGAACATTAATGGAAATTTAGAAAGATCAAGAAACATCTTCCTTCAATTGGAAAGACCGAGTTCATAGAATCATAGAATCATAGAATGTTAGGGGTTGGAAGGGACTTCTAGAGATCATCTAGTCCAATGTCCCTGCAGAAGCAAGTCCTCCTAGATCAGGTCTGACAGGAATGCGTCCAAATGGGTCTTTAAGACCTCCAGAAAAGGAGACTCCACAACGTCCCTGTGCAGTCTGTGCCGAGGCTCCCTCACCTGAACAGTAAGATAGTTTTTTCTCATGTTTAAATGGAACTCTTTGTGTTCCAGCTTCATTCCATTACCCCTTGTCCTGTTGCTGGATATAATAGAAAAAAGGGATGCCTCAGCCTCCTGACACACACCATTCAGATATTTGTAAATATTAATGAGATGAGTTATTTCTCATTTTCTGGTTTCCTTACTGGGACAGGGAAGTTACAACAATAAAGACGGTGTAAGGCCTGACCAATTCAACGATCATGACCATGAGGGATCACCTAAATATGTTGTTACCTTTCAATGTGGGCTGTGTTGAGAGTTCCATGATACATCAGAGAAAATAGTATAGTATTTGTGGGTGAAATTTCTGATTTTAAAATATCTGGAGGCAACAGATTATTTATTCTATTTTAGGTATGAAAAAACATACATGTATGTGCATATCATACACTGACAAAAAAAAGCCAACCAGAATATTTCCACTGTGGAAGAAAAGTTAGCGAACAATGTCAGCGTAACACAGTCTACTCAGAGATACATGTATGTATTTTCAGTAGACTGTAAAAATCACAGTGATAAATAAAAGTGTAGATGTTATTGCATGTATATGGTGTTTCATATAAAGCTTTCTATCTGATTCGCTCTGCTAACAATAGGTGGCTTGGGCACAAACACAGGTAGTATTTCAAAGATGCACTGTCAACTGTATGAATTTAGTATGTAATTAAATTTGTATTAGAATTCTTCCAATGTAAATCTCACAATTAAAATTTAAAACAAACCAAAACCCAAACAAATGTCAGTATATCAGTATTTAAAATTTTCATTGATATAAGCAAAGATACAAGCTATTAGGAGTTTCCAGTAAAAAAAAATATTCTTTCTTCAAGCAGTAGTGTTGGCCTCAAGTTTTCTCATATTTATAATTAGATGTCCTCCTTTGCAGCAAGGAAACTAAGAAAGAAAGAAACTTAACGTATAGGTGTAACTTAGCATACTCTTACATCTTACTCCTCTGTAATTCCCTGGGCTTGATTATTACATGTCTGCATTCATTACAGAGCCCAGTTTTTAGCCCCAATAGTGAATCAATCTTTCCCTTGTGCCTCTGTTTAAACTTTTAAGTGAATAGACAATCTCTGCCTGGCTTAATTAAGGACCTCAGTATTCTGTCTTCCAGTGGTCTTTACTGTTTTAAATCTTCTTCTTTTTCCTACTAGATCAGCTATAACTAAATTATACCAAAAAAAAAATCAAAAATGTCCCTTGAACAAAACCAATAATTAATTTTGCTACAAACATTCTCAGTTTTCTATTTTCATGTGGCAATCATTCATTCTCTTCATTTAAATAGCTCTTCTGAATAGCTTTCCATAAAGCTTATGAGCATTAATCCATCACAGAAGGATGAAAAAAAAAAGAAGTGAAGAGATGGATGCATTGCATCGTGATAAATACTCTTTCAAGTCATGCAATGCATTTTGTGTCCAAACTGCATTGTTTGTTCTGTGTCAGCTCTCTGCATGGGCTCACAAAAAAAAAAGCAGTGAATTAAACACACAGTGTCATTCAGTGCACTTGTACGGACAATATAGCTTCATACTATATTCCATTGAGGGCTTTATGGCTTTTAGATGTTAAGGCAAAGCAGGAGAGTGGTTCCTTTGTGTTTACATTAGCAACCTACCCAGGCTCTTAAAATAACACAAATAACCATATGATGCTTTTGTCATACAACATTCTTGATTGTAATTTTAAATGTTGTGTTTAAAGCCAAGTTCTCCAATCTACTGCCTTAAAATAATCACACCTATACTATTTGCAGTTGAAGTTTTCATCACCACTTGAGAACATGGATACTATTTGACCTTCCCCAAATCATCTGATTTACTTGCTTCTGACCTGGAATTCATGATGACTTTCAATTCTACTAATCTAGTTCTCACACAGATGTTTCTCATTGCATTTCTGTTTAAGAATATCAGCAGTGCTTTAGTAACAGTGACTTTGTTCAGCCAAACAGTTTGTGACAGCTCATGCACAGAATTTTTATCTTCTTACATAAAACTCCATCAGTGGTGCCTGCTCAAAAGCACACCTGGAAAAGCATATGTTTTTGATCTTTACATATATCTAGGCAAGCCAAATGAAAGAAAAGGATAAGCTTGAATCTGTGTACATCAAGACTACAAGAAGCTCTAGTTTCCACTTTCAAAAGTACTTATTTATTGCAGTCTTCTTAGTGATTATAAATAAGGAAAATACAGCTTACCACTCACATTTATTTAAAAGAAGGTTGAAAAAACAATTCAAATTAAACTTTCTGCCCACTGGGTTCACAAGCATTTTTTTAAAAAATAATGATTCTAGATGCTATTTCAAGTGTTGAAAAGTTTTGGGGATAATGCATTATACAGAGAACCACCAACACCAAAAAAAACCACAAAAAACCCAAAAAACCACACCAACCAAAACATGCAAACTGCAAAGCTCATAGCTGAATTAGTTTTTTCCACCACGTAATTTTAGAGTTTCATATAAGTTGAGTTTTTCCACATTACTAACAATGATGAACATTTCAATCCAAGAAAGTGGAATCACGGAGATTTCAAACCAAATATAATAGGCAGTTCCCAAATTGCTTCCAACTCTTGTCAGGCTTTTGCATAACAACAAAAAGGGAGGGCTCTTTCCCTTTGGAGATTCCTTTTTTAGAGGTTTGTGGGTATTTTTTTTCCTTAACCAGGAGTTATTGTTATAATTTCCAGAATGATAAGTCAGCTGTCACCAAGTAAACCATGTAACATGAATTGTGGAGTAAATAAATATGTTCAAAATTAAGCAGCATTTCTTTCACATAATAGTAATTAGCCTAAGTTGGTCCTATGCAAGCCACTTTGAATTTTCAGGGGCTTAGATATTTCCAGCTCAAAGCACAGATTTAAACCTACTCTTACAGTTTTTGTGCTACATCAAATCACTGTCCCAAGTCTATTCATCCATTCAAATTCTAATTTTCCTGAAAGTATTTGAGATTAAGAAGGTTAATGAGACTGTAAAGTACGAGTTAAACTTGAAGTCAACAGCTGTTAAATCTGGAACTTATTGAGATAACTATACTTTTGCTATTCTTGAATCAGAATCCCAACTCTAATTCTGCCTGAAATCATGCAGCGGGTTTAAAGATAATGAAATGGTATTGTACTGTTTTTCATGACAATTGACAAATTTTAAAACACTGATGCAGGCTGTATTTCAATATCTTAAAATATGTCACCTGTTTGTAATTAGCACCAGCCTCTCATCATGATTTTAAACGTCCTTTCTTTTTCTAGTCTTGAAAGTCTTTGGTATGAAACTGAGATCAGATGATAATTTGGTGGTCTTATCTCGAATAAAGTCAAATAAATCAAAGAATAATTTGTATTGCTACAAGTTTTTTTTTTTTTGTCCAAGTACTTCAAAATGCTTTACAAGCCTTAATGAGCTAAGGATTGTAAGGCTTGATAAGGCATCCTCATTCCACAAAAGAAGGAATAAATGTAGATAAGTAAATATACTAGTCTCTTAGAGTAAATCAGAGGCATAGGATAAAACAGAAACCAGATTTTTCCATATTTCGACCTTCTTATTTTCAGAAAATAAACTTTTTCTGCCTCTTTCTCTTCTGCTGATATTTCATTCCAGATGTGCCAAAGCCCATTGCATGATCTGTGTATGACAGTCCTTCTTTTAGAGAGACAGATACCAAATACTACTTCATATTATTGGCAAAATATACAAAAAAAATAGCTCTTCTAACTAGTATGAAAAAAAAAAAATCCGGTAAAATTTAAAAGCAATTTCTTGTACATGGAAAGACATGGAAAGTTTAGTTTATGCTATTAACATTTGATGGTATGCAGGCTGCTTGAAGACCCAGCCTAGCGAAAATCATGCTACTTCAGAGTCAAAAAGGCTACTGATGGCAGAAACTATTTTCTCGGCTAAAGTTTCAAGACCTCTGTTTTCTAACCATGAAAGACATCTTAAAAGAACACAAATGTTTTACCCACTTTACAAACACCAATAATCTTTGGTAAAGGAAAAACAAAACTAAATTTCCTAGAGTTCTACACAAAAATCCAAGAGGAGAAAACAAATAGGGAAAATTATAACTACTGCTTAACTGATTTTCTAGCATGTCAAATACTCTCCCAGTTGACTCCAATGAAAGACGAAGACAGCCCTTAAAAAAATAAGATCCAAAGAGTACACTATTTACATACAGAATATTTTTAATTGCTCTGTCCTGTATTAACTTTTTGAGGCAATATCATATAGAACATTAAGGTAAGAAGGCACAAAAGACTAATCACCTTTTTAACAAAATCCATAGATTTCTCCATACCAGTGTTGTGCTACACAGTATAAGCAAACAGGAGAGAATACATTTTGCATCACAACAAATACCCACAAAGCACTTGCTAATGTGTTCTTTCTTCTTGGTTTAAAAAAGCAATTGTATTAATTCACAGCTTCTCTCTTAGTATGGCTTGTGTGTATTACATTCAAACAGTCAGCTGTCATATGAAATGATGTGAGCTGACAGTTTGGAATTGTAAAGGTTCAACTCCTTTTGAATGAACTAAATGAACAAGAGCTGTTTAATTTTGATTGAATTGCACCCAATATAAGCCTCTGAAAGTATACAAGATTTTATTCTACCTTTTCAAGTTTAATATGCACAGTGAATATTCAGTGCTTTTCAGCTAGATACTCAATTCCATGACTAAAAAAGATTTCATTAGGTAGGCTTCAGGCAAGAGTGAACTACAAATGGAATTCCTTCCTTATTTTCTGAAACTCACAGTTTATGATCCATATCCAATGACGAATAGTCCATAAACTCTCTTACGATCTTTAATTGTATAAACTTTACATTATAGTCTTACATTAACTTGTGAACATTTTTGCTACCAGGTGTAGAAGAAACAGTAAAAACAAAAGTTCCTCCAGCTCCTACACAAACAGAATATGTAAGGCTTCAGTGTGACTTGTTCAGTACTTGTGTTCTTTGTGTGAATTTGTACTTATCTATAAATGCAGAGAAATAAGGTTTTATTTTTTAAATTTTATAAAAGTCTAGTACTGTATGCTCATACTGCCTAGTTAGCACTTTTTCTATTCCATCTCAAGTCAAATGTTCCTAACTCTGTCAAACTCTTTTATCTCATAGCTGTTGCCTAGTTTGATGTATCACTAAATAGCTTCCTATAGCAGTGTGCTTCTCCACTGGATTCTGCTGACATTTTGACTTCTTTTAAAAAGCACTAAGTAAATAGGCAATAAAAGTTGACATAATGTATTTGATCAGTATTATAACAAAAAGAGCCTGAGGTAGATTGTCTATATTTACCCTTCATGAAGATAAGACACAAAAATCTAGAATCCATCTTCTTCGCCAAACAATTTTTTGTTAATGAGATAGAAGTAGGGCATAAATATGGTATAACATATTATAACATAGAATCATAGAATGGGAGGGATTAGAAGGGACCTTTAGAGATCATCTAGTCCAACCCCCCTGCAGAAGCAGGTTCACCTTATTAAATACATTCCAGATCTTTCTACTCAACATTTTTACTGGGAAAATGTAAGCATATGTAAACATTTACTATATTAACACATACTTGTTTTCTTCATTTGGTACAGTCTAAACAAAAGCTATTTTTAAACTATATCATTCTAATTGTTACCACTTCTCATGTCCATAACAAACTGTTATCAGGGGGTATAAAAAAATAGTTCCATCAGCTATGGACTGGGTACAGTCTGACTTTGCCAGAGATTGCCAATATTTATGTCTCCTCCCACTGTATAGCCCTTTGTAAATACCAAGTTGACCATGAGCTAGCAATGCTCCCTTGCAGCAGAGAAGGCTAACAGCACCCTGGATTACATTAAGAAGAATATTATCATCAAGTTGAAGGAGGTGATCTTTGCCCTTTACTCAGCATTAGTAAGGGTGCTGTGTCCAGCACAGAAGAGACGTGGACTTACTGAAGTAAGCACACCTAAGTGCCACAAAGATAATCAAAGGCCTGGACAACCTGTCCTAGTGAAACAGAGTTGAGAATGTTCAGTCTGGAGAAAAGCGTGCTCATGGCGGATTTTACAAATGTGTACAAATATCTGATGAAAGGGAATAAAGAATTCAGAGTCAGAGTCTTCTCATTGGTACTTAGTAACAAGATAAGAGGCAAACAGCACATGCTGAAACACAGCAATTTCTATTTAAACAAAAATATTTTTCACTGTGAGGGTGATGAAGCACTGAAATTAGTTGCTTAGAGTATTTATGGATCCTGTGTCCTTGAAGACATGTCATGGTGTTGTGTGGAGCTGTTTCTAGTAATGGGGAGGGGGCTGTAAAGATGGCTTCTGTGAGAAGTTGCTTGAAACTCTCCCCAGTGCTGATGGTGGTGTAAGGAGTTGGGAGAGAGACAGAAGAGACCATGAGGACCTAAAGGTCAGTGAGGAAAGAGAGGAGGTGTGCTGGAGGAGAGGACCTCCCCCCGCATCCTGTGGAGAGTAGTGGTGAAGCAGAGATTTGTTTGCACTTTGGAAAAGTCCGTGTCGACGCAGTGACTGTGTGTCCCATGGGGGAACTCCATATTCACACAAGTCATATCTGCTGGGAAGAATCCACACTAGAGAAGTGTCCCATGGGAGTGACCCCATGCTGGAGCAGGGGAACGATGCAAGGAGTCATCCTCCTCTGAGAAGAAAGAAGTGGCAGAGCCCATCTGTGAGACACTGACCACATCCCCCATTCCCTACCTCCCCGAGCTGTTGAGGTAGGAGGAGGTAGAGATTTTGGGAGCAGTTAGCCGAGCTCAGGAAGAAAGGAGGGATGAGGGAGATCTTAAAGTGCTAGTTGTAATTTTCTCATCATCCTGCTCTGTTTTTACTTTTTTTGTTCTGTTCTGTTTCTTGTAGGTAGTAGAATAAACGTTTTTTACTTTCCTCTCTAAGTTGAGTACTGAAGTCTGTTTTGCTCAGAACCATAATTGGCAGTGAGCCCTCCCTGCCTTGTCTCAATCTTTGGTTATCTTTTTTTCCTCCCATCTTGCTGGGCCCTCCACCATCCTAAGGAGGGTGGGGTTTGATGAGGGGCAGTGAGCAGGAGACTGTCACGGTGATTCATTGCTGGCTGGGCAAAACCATGACAAGATGGCCCAATCCAATTGGACATTGTTGTCAGCCACCTGCTTTGGGGACCCTGCTTTGAGCAGGGGGGTAGACTAGATGATTTCCAGAGGGTCCTTCCATAATCAATGGTTCTATCTGATGGTGCCACAGTAGCCTGGACAAGCCAACAGGCAAGGGAAATTTAAAAATCAGGACTCATGGTGGATATCTATTGTTTTTAGGATCTGAATAGATTAATGGTAGCATATTAGTCACCTTAACCTGAAATCAAAAAAGTAACAAGACATAATATTACAAGATAACTGCTTATCTGAGGCTAACAAATAGTTTTATTCCAAATTTCAGCCCTGTCAGCACTTTTACCTTTTTCATAGTGTTAATAAAATAGAAGCTACTGCTAGGAAGGTAAACTGTTTAAGACAAGTAAATTTAACAAAGGGACATGTACATATAGTCAAATACCTTTGGGCAGAAAAAAGTGATACATGAACTGGTATAGAGCATGTGTTTTGAGAAGGGAAGAGAAAAAGTTTCAAGCCAACAGACCTGAGGAAGTACTGAACACCATCATGTGAAGCAAGACTATCCTCTGTAGAACATGCGGGAAATCCTCTTTACCTAGGCAGTGTAAATAGTTTATTCCTAATTACACCCATAACTGTTATCAATAAATATGAGGTTTGTTGTGTGATGCCATTCAAGGTATTCTGTTCATATCATTAAGTTTATCTACAGAAACTTTAAACTATTAAATAATAACAGACAGAAACCCTAGAACTGAACACTGTTTGCTGTCTTAAGTAGCTGTGATACTTATGGAAAATTATTTCTCCTGATCATTTCTGCTTATCATGTTATTCTAGGATAATTATTGAACAGTTTCAAGTTTTTGTAGATAAACTTCATGGTATCAAGAAATTGTGTGAATTTTCACGATGTGATGTGATTTGGTTTGCTGTGTTGTATTGAAACAAAACAAGATCACAGATATTTGGATTAAATAGAACCAATTCACACTGAAAAGTGACTGCTAGGAATGTTTTATTTCAAGTTTTGCAGTTCTGCCTCTTCTGACTACCAACATATTTTTAATTTCACATACCTTATCCAATTGAGGAGTCCACATCAAATAGATTCTAAACTCAAGTAATTCCAAGTTTACAGTAATTTTTCAAAACAAGATGTTACATAACTTTTACAACAGCTCCCTCATCAAATATCCTTAATTTTGGTCATAGCATAATATGCTAATAAATAATCTCCATCTCAAAAAAATACCTTCATTATCAACTATCATATTATTAAGCATGACAATAAAAACATGTTTGCGTGAGCTATTATTTGAAGTAAACATGCCTCGGTATAGCACGGAATATCAGTGTGTTACACTTAGAATTTAGCTCTCACATTAGAAAACTTGGATCCTTTGGTCAGCTACAAAGTAAGTTCACTATTTTTAGCATGTGAGCCAATTGCTCTTTGCAATTCTGTTATTAGCATTGGTTATTTATTCTTTTATTAAATTTCCATCAAAGTGTTCTCAAAGAATTGTATATATGAATGTATGCATTTTCACCATTGCTGATTTCTATTTTCAGTACATAGTGAAACAGATGGAAGTGGCTTGCTTGCTAAATGTTTTAGTTAATCATCTTCTGTAATTAAATGATCTCTGATGATTCAGGAAATAAAGATATGTAATAAACTTAAGGAAACTGAACAGCCAATAGCTACAATAGATGACAGTAGTTAACAACTGTACAGGGAGTTAAAAATTCGCATGTGCTATCTAAGCACTATGTCTCTCCAGCCTCTGTCACTTCTAACATAGCGAGCATCTATAATGGGTTGACGATGAATAGGTCCATGAAAGCAACTGTATTTTGTGCCTCTCTAGTCCATGGTAGGCTAGAGTAGATTTAGGACACAATTTTAGAATTCCTTTCCTGCTACTATCAGAACCTTCCCTGCATACACTATACACTGGACAGGCTTTCCCGGGAACATTTCCATGCTAAATTACTGTCACCATCTACATCTCTCCTAGAAAAAGGGAGGGTTACTGAAGTGCTGTCCAGCAAAATTTCCTGTAGACCACGTACAGTACAGAAGGAATTGCAAGAAGATGAAATATTAATGTCAGTGGAAGACAAAGCAAGTACTCCAGGTCTCTGAGGCATTCAACAAGATATCATCAACCAAACAGATCCAAAGGGTTAGAAGGAATGTACTTTAGTTGTGGAGCTATTTAGCAATAGAATGTCACATGATTTCCTATACATGCCAGCCCAGACTTCAGCCTGAGACCAATTTTATTTTTTCACAGTTTCTACTTTGAAAAAATAACAATATAAATTTGAATAGGTATTTGTCTTTGAAAGTTTTCTATGTTTATGATTTGTCAGTGTATTGTGCAGTTGCTTGACATGAAAACAAATCATTTCATTCCAACCCAAACCATTCCATGATTCTATGATTCCTAACATAAGGTATTTGTAGTTGGCCCTATACTAAACTTTCCATAGTCTATTATAAATTTGTAGTATTAAGCAAGGATTATAAAAGCAAACTCATTTTAATTTCTCTAAATTTTAAAATTTCAATTTTGACAGCTTACACACTCACAGGAGGTACAACAGGAAACGAATTGTAAAAGTGCCAGAAGAATATCTTCCACTGGAAAGCATCAAATCATTAAATAATATTAATTCTTAAGATTTAGACAGCATGTATCAAGACTCCTCAAAATAAAAAAAATATAGATAGTTTGTTTGGTAGGACAATTTTAGTGTTTCAAAACCTAATTTGATCTAATTGGACACTGCAACACATCTTGAAATATTGAAATTTCTTACAGTTCAACATTTTAGTTACCCTTAATATGTAGAAGTAAAATCAAGTGTCATAAGCCCACCCCAGTATCTTTTTTTACCTATATGCATCAAAGTATATTCAGATAATACATTCTGTGTATACACTAGTCCTGAAGAAAGGCAAACTAATGCATGGGTATTTCATCTGGCCTTATGAAAAATAAATTCCTTTCAATAGTTATAAATTTTTGTTATAAACATATTTCTGACAGAATCTTTATACCATTTTTCTTTAGCAGTGCAGTGTAACTGCTACCACAAATGTACAGGGTACAGCCTCTTTAGTTTTTATGGTTAGACCTAAAAGGATCTGGGAGTAATTTGGGTTCATTTTGGATATCCTGTCAAAGGATTAGAAATTTATAAACTGCTCTGCTGCCTTTGTGCTTTTATGTGCTCTTCATAGAAGGTTTCAAAACTAGAATAATAGTATATTTGTTATTTCTAGCTCCATTAAACACAATAGTAATTAACATTATCTATTTAACTCTTACAAAGCATGCAAACCACACTATGCTTATGATGTATGGCACTTTTAAACATATGCTTATGGTTATACAATGCCACCTAATCACCTACATGAGAGCACTGGCACAGAACACCAAGATTATAAAGCCATGCTTCCAAATGGTCCATAAGCTATTTAAAGTTGCCTACTTCTCTAGCAAATATTGTGATTTGAAAACTCTTCAAGTATTACATTATGTAAAGAACAATTTTCAAGAAAAAGAGATTAACTCTGGTAGAATAACCTCTGTCTAGAACAGATTGTCAATACAAAATTAAGTCATTTTACAAAGGATACAAAAAGTAACCAAAAATGAATGCCCAATGGGCACATTCACTTGGCAATTTTATTTCTGTATAAAAAGCTGCAATTAATTCAAACCAGTTTTTGTGCAGATTTTGCTTTCTCCGAATGTGGAGTGAATTCTACCCATAAACTAATGAAATGAAGTGAAGCCAAATAGAGACCAGCTGGCTGAATTGCTAAGTAATTTTATCCACATGATTGACTTTATGATCCTTTCACTACAGTAACTAGTCTTTATTCTCACAATCAGCATCAACCATAATTCCAAGAGGGAAAGATGATTAAAAATCTAGAGACTGGAGAGGAGAGGTTTGTTTGATGTGGTACAGTGCATTCTTGTACACACTTCTTCTGTGTAATAGGTGCTGAATTACAGGTCTTTATAGCCTCCAAAGTAGCTCAGTGAATAGCTGCCTCAAAGACATAATAAGCAACTAATGCCTAAATAATCATTACAGATACTCCATTAACAGCATCTAACTGTGTGGCTTTTAACCATACAAATTGTTTTTTGACAGCTTGTAACCTTTCCAAATAGTTTCCTTTGGGCATTACACCACATTCAGATCTAATTTTAACTTTTGCTTTGTCTATAATTTATGACTTTCTTTGGAGTCACATAATGTGTTTCAGTGCATAGATAAATTCAAATAGAATATTTTTTTTTTAATCAATTGCTGTTTTAATTTATGAAATTCTCACTGTCTTGGAGATAACTAAAGTCTGAAGAAACATAAAAGAGAGAAAAGGGCTAAATGGTCTAGAATTCCCAAGGATATTTGTTTCACAACAAGCAATATTTTTTTCAAGTTATTTAAAAGAGGACATAACCATCTAAAAAAAGAATAAAAACATATATAAATTAAATATAAATCCTAAAAGCCACAGACTTTAAATAACATAATAAATAGCATGTTATAATAGAATTTAATGAAGTATTGCAATGGGATAAATAACTAAGAAAGATATAGAGTAGTATCTTTTTTCCAAAGAGAGCCCATAATTGCAAATCAGTAAGGATATATGACTTATGAAGACCTAGAGGGCAAGCATGTTTTTCAGAAACGGGCGGAAATGTGCGAAATTAATGTGAGGGATGATGTAACGGTATCAGGTGATCCGTATTGGCTGTCACAGCCATTATCTCACTTCTGGAGAAACTATTTCCAGGAATAACATGCAGTAAATCAACATGGAGCGGTAATCAGCATAGAAGTACTATAATTCTGGCAGTCAACTATTTTTCAGCAGATTCAAGTACTTTTCCCCAAGTTTTCAAGTTTATTAACAGGTAAATATGTCTGTAGAATAGATGGAAAATTGATTTGAAACAACGTAAGTGTTCACTGTTCACAAAGGTTCCTGTTCTTCACAGTTATCCAGTGGTGAGTTGCATCAAAATTAACCATCATCACTGAAAGAAATACAAATCAGATAGGCCCTAAAATCTACTTAGAATCAACTGAACAAAATCTTCCTCATCTCATGAATCTTCAAAAGGGTCACTAAATTTTGCACAGTTTCCATAAAGGAGAGAGAAGGTAGAGTAAATAAATCAAATGTGGATATATGTTTCTCAGTATGAATCTAACTCATCATGTTAAACTCAGTGAAGGTACACTAGCATAAAATTAGAATAAGGCAGCTATGAATCAAGCAGATTCATGTCTTAAAATTGACTTATACCATAGCTTGTATTTCTGAGTAGCTGAAATAAAAATGGCTTCTTTCTTTGTTACATATAGGATAAGCTGATTTCAGCATAAACTTTGATAGGGAAACGAGTGCAAATAGAAGAAATTATTAGAAAGGGTTAAGGAAAAGGTGAGATTAAAAGACCTAGAAAAATGATCAATGTAGGAATATGTCATGCATTGTTATTTTTTGAGCAGCATTCAGTGTTTTATTGATGCTCCAGCCCTTTTGGCTGGTTTATTTTGTAGGGGAGGAAGGAAGGTTGTGTTATGGGATTTAAAAAAAAAAAAAAAATCAAGGGTATTAGTTGCAAATTAAGGTAGTGAAAGTAGAAAAGTCACAATCAGACTATTCTGACACTTTCTTAAAGTTTCCAGCCTTAATTTTTGTTTCATTAATGGATAATTAATATCTCAACATGCCCAGTAACACAGCTACTGCAAGGATCATGGGACAACCAGTAAACTGAGCTCTCTGTATTCTGATCTGAGTCAAAACCTGATGAGAAAATGAAAACATTCCTGTGGTAGGTACCTTAAACTTGCAGGTGGGTAAGAAAACAGTGAAGTCTGACCTATTTCATAAGACTGTGAACCAGCTCTAATGGACTTTAGCACAATTTTGCAGATATACCATTCATCATTATCACCAACAGCAGTTAAGGACATTGCACATTTCTCAGTGTAGCACAATTATTCTCTCTCAAATATTTCTTCTTCTAACCTTTTTGAATCTTTCAGTCTTGGCATGGAAGCAAACATGACTGTGAGATTATTTATTCCCAGGTATATAGCAGTGATATAATCTGAGAGATGCAATAAAGCTGAAAGAGAACCAAAACTAAACTAAACTAATAATAATAATAATAATCTTCCTTTTATTGAGTAGCTCTAAGAAAGCATTGTTCAATGTTAAACTTCTACTCTTGATACAGTGTATTGTACAGACACTAATAGGCAGGAGCTAGCATGACTTAGATTCAGCTCTGTATCTAAACTGAAATACTTTGATGGTAATGCTGGACCTCAGAATCATTGAACTGTGGCTTAAAGGGAAAACAGTCGGAACACTGCTTGAGTAGAGTCAAATTATCTCCAAACCATTAAAATTTTGTTTCATGTTTTTTTAAAATTTTACTGTTTAATCTGTTCAAATGTTTAGCCATCTCTACTATACAGAAAGTTTTCTTATGCTTACTTAATAATATCATTTTATCCAGTAAGGCACAGCATGTAAATAAGAGAAGAAAAATTATAGAGCCTTCCATTTTATCCATATAGCTCCATTGTTCCATCCCAAGTAAAATTAACTTTGGTTAAGACCAACTAGATTGCAAGATGACCACAGATGCAGAATAATGAACAACTTCTGGTTTGATAAAACCCATGACTTCCCAAGTATTACAAAGAGAAGTTACTGTTACAAATGCAGAAAAACTGCTGAGCTCAGCTTAGGTCAGATCAAGACTCAGTCTGGATACCAGCACAGTGATGAATGGCATGATTTCTCTGTTGCTTCTGTGTTATATATGATTTTCTGCTGGCACATTATGTACTAATTAAAATGGCTATAATATACTGAGAAATTAAATCATGTTTAAAATTAAGAGACCAACTTTATACATTTTGTCATATATTTGTTTACATATACATATAAATATTGCAGCGTGGTTCTCAAATGATGGAAAATACCAGCCTTCCACTAAAGTCTGAAAGCTTACATCAATAAAATGCCTGTTCCCATTTTATCTAAATGCTCAATATTTACATATTTTTATGTATTTATTTTCTAATCACCACGATTTTAAGAGGTTTATTGACACAAGAAAGATAACTACATCAACACATTTAAACTTACGAGTCTTGAGTCACATACCTACATCTACAATATGGATCTAAATAAAGTTTCAAAATTACAGATTTCCAGAGAAATAGCATGCACCTGGCAACTGAAAATCAGCACTATGACTATTATATACCAGCATTATATTAAAAACCCTATATTTTCAAAGCTCTCCTAGAATGAGATCTGTGTAACTTCTTTTGTAATTTATTTCTGTTAACTTCTTATCTAATTTTATACACTTTCCAAAGGATTGTGATGTGCTTAAGTTAACATGATTTAAATAAAAAACAAAAACGGACTCAAATTCATTTCACTATTCTTCTGGCAGTTTTCTCCTAGTTTTCCAGACAAAAGAAAAAGAATTAAACATAGGACAAAAATAGGCATGTACAGATTACCTTGACTTTTCTCTACACATAGTTTTGACTGAAAAATAAAATTAGATGACTGTTGGGTCACCTATGTGACAGTAAATTAAACAGTGAATAAACAAAGTCTTTCACAATAAAGAAAATGATGGAACACAGATTTTTCTCAGTATAACAAGGCACAGGATCCAGCTTTGCTACTTCACCACAACAGTCTAAATTAAGAACAGCAGAGAACAAGTTAGAATCATACATGGTTAGGAAAAAAGGTTTTGTTTATAAACCATAAAGAGGCATGCTATCAGTTGGAAAGTTAACAGTATTCTGGGACGAGTTTAAACAAAGGTTTCCTCACAAAACTTTTCCCTTCTTCATATGTCAGCAACATATCAGCCTTTAAAAATCAATTTATTGTCACTTTAACATACAGGAATTTCCCTTCCAAAACACCATAATGAAAACAAAATATTTATGGCTAAAATAGTATGAGAACAAATATGCAGTTGCCTACTACACAGGAAGATATGCAGTCTTTAGTTAATCTTAAGTTTCTTTGAAAGTAGATCAAAACATACTTAGGCTGGAAAAGAAAAAAAAAACAAAAACAGAAAAGACAACAAAAAAAACCCAGCCATAGCAGAGCAAAAACCAAACAAAATTGGAACATTTTTAGTAATCAGGGCTTGCTTCAACTCCTATTGAAGGCTATCAGAGTGTGGCCCCATATTTCAGCTTTTTGCCTGAGCACTTGTATAGAATAACAATTACTAAGTAGTGATTTTTAATTAACTACAATACTCTACTTCCTACTGATATCTCACATTCTGAATACGTTTAGTAAAATCATTTCTCCCTCAAAATTCCTAATTTCTGAGCCAAAAGCATTCATTCTCTCTTGCTATTCCTAAATTATAATAAAGTAATAATCCTGGAGTTTCTTGGGAAGTCACTATTGGCAGGAATAAAAAAAAAGAGAGAGAACAGAAAAAGCTGCATCAAGCAGGTAGATTTAATAGTCTATGGGCAGCAGGTGGATTTCAGCACATTTATCCTCATTTTCCTTAAACATTTAAACTATCCGATTTCTCAAATCAGTTCTAAGGAGAAAAGTCAACTCAAGACAACACAATTCCACTGTGCGTTTTACTATTTTCCAAAATAATTTAAAAGTGTTTCCAAAACAGGGAGAAAAATACTGAGAATAATAACCCACAAATAAATAGCACCACAGAGAAGTATTTTCGAGTTTTGTCATTTGTCAGCAACCTGCTTTGCTATTATGCAGAGGTAAATTCTCTGAGGGCCCTAGGACCTTTGAGAATGCATGAAACACTTTTTTATTTTTAACTCACCATTTTATAAAACCTTTTACAGACTTTCTACCCTTTAAACATCCCCTATCAGTGGCACAATTTCAGATTTCCAACAACTGCTAACAAAAGATTTGCATTAAGCAGTTAAATTAATTTACAGCAATTTACCTGTAAAAATCACTGAGACTGCTCAGATTAAGGAAGGTTATTTTGCATTTAATATGAACACTCAAAAGACAGATACAGAATACGAGGTATTAAATATATAAATAAAAAGGAACTCCACGCATTCTAAAGATACTGCACTCAAGAACACTAAAAGCAATCATTCTAACCATTATATACAAATACTTACAAGGGGAGCAATAGTGAAAATCTGACAAAATAAAAAGTAAAGGAATCACAGAATCATCTAGTCCAACCCCACCACCAGAGCATGACAACCTACAGGAGGTCACACAGGAATTTGTCCTGGTGGGTTTTGAATGTCCCCAGAGAAGGAGATTCCACAACTCACCTGGGCAGCCCCTTCCAGTGCTCTGTCATCCTCATAGTGAAGAAGGTTTTCCTTCTCTTTCTTTGGAACCTCTTATGCTCCAGCTTGTAACTGTGGCTCCTTGTCCTATCATTGGACATCATTGAGGACCTACATAAGTATTAACAACAATTAGAAAACAGCTGCTTTTGATATCTTAAAAAAGAACCTATGAATTTGGCCCAAAACATATATTGCAAAGGAGAACTAAAATTAGGAGAAAAAAAAATGTGTAACAAAGCTGCCTTTCTAATTACTTATCAAGTTGTTTCACTCCCAAAACCAACGAAAATAATAGCATAATTTATGATTGCAAGTACATTACAAAATCCAAAGACAAGCAATTACAACTTAAATATTTCCCAAACACTTCTAATCTTAAAGTTCTCACACAGTGAGACGATTTTGTGAGTTGGATGAGTGGTGAGGTGGACCGAGAACTGCTGAAATACAGAACCCAGAGAGTGGTGATCAGTGGAACAGAATCGAGGTGGAGGCTTGTGGCCAGTGGACTTCCACAAGGATCAGTTCTGTCTAATGGGGTTCCTGTTACTGGTGTCTGGAGAAGAGTGGGACCAACAAAGCAGCTGCCAAAGGCGATAGGCAGAAATGAAGGAAAGACAATGTAAATTCACAATTAGGGAGTGTCTGGGGTGTGGGAGGGACATGATTTAGGCCTCTGCAGATTATTGCAAACCTGTTTTTGTTTAGGAGGGAAAAAAAGCTTTGTGTACTTTCAAGTTTCTGACCAATTATTTGTTCTGTAACTATTCTGCAGAACCCCTAGGCCACTGTATCAGCTGCCATATGTCTCTTGCATTAGACAGGCTGGACCTTTTCCATCAGCTGCAAGAAACTTTCAGCACATCTGGTACAGGCTTTTCTCATCAGCTGCTATGAGCCTCTGTGGATAATGACTATCAACTCCTTCCGTTGGCTGCTATGTTCTTTGTAGACCCTAGTGAATCTCTCTTAGCAACTACAGCAGCTTTTCACAATATGTAATTAAATTAACATTTCTGCCAGCATAAACACTGTGACGGAGAATCTCAGTTAGCCCTGCCCCATTTTTTCCTCACTCCCTGCTTTTCCTCCTGTGATGCTGTAAGAGAAACTGATCTGGCTGAAAACTAGTCAGGAAAAAAAAAAAAAAAAAGGAAATGATCAGTTAAGTTAGTTCCTAAACTGACTGATTTTCTATAGTCATGCTGAAGAGAAAGCAGCATTCTCCTGTAATGAGTGGCTACGGTTAAGGTGCTTTTCTTTTGCAACTGGGTCAGTTCATTCCAGCTCAAAATTTTAATCTCAGATTGCAACTGGACAGCAGTTTACATCAACCCGAAATGTCACCCTTAGAATCTCTCTCCTTTAATCTCTTTCAGGAAATAAACTAGCATGAAACTGGCCTCATAAGAGAAAATAAGACAAGTAAAAAACATTTGCTGATTTTCTTTGCCTGAGCTAGTTCATCATGGGTTCAGATGAGCATCAGGGTCAACACAAATCATTAAGGGAAAGGGCTGTGTGGCAATCCCAGGGCCAAGGCAGGCAAGACCACAAAACTGCAGACACAGCTTGACTTCATCTGCAATAGAACAGCTGCTCCTATTTTTTTTTTTTTCTGGAAATTTTATATTGTTGCATCACTGAAGACTCGGTCTGCTTTAGATTCTGTCACTTGCAAAACTTCTAAAGAGGCCTCAGGGACATCAACACAAGGCTCCTTAGTGAGGTCTACAATATCTGTTGTACTTGATGAAATTTACATGTACCAATGCAAAGTGAAAACAAATTTGAGTAAAATATAATCAAGGTCCATTTTAAAAATGAAAAAGCATTTTCATATCCCAATAAAAAACTGTACACATGACTACATTAAAGGGGGTATCAAATCAGATGGAATCCTCTTGCATTTATCCAGGGAAACCTGTGTGTTT
>WBNH01005222.1:0-12524 GCA_013401255.1 Urocolius indicus
AAAAAAAATCTTAATTTCTCAACTTATCATCTCAAATAATTAAACCGGCGGCATCTCAGAGTTCCGCAATAACGAACAGTTTGTAGCAAGAGGCCTTGAAGTGATGCAGATTCAGTCCATGCAGAAATCAGGCACAAAGCTACAAAATGACTAATCAGCAGCTGCTAACAGATTACTGTAGCCAGAGATGCTGAAACCCAGTAGTAGCCAGGTAGCATGAAGTACAACAGCAAAAGCCCGCAGAGAGGCTAACCGATAAAGCAGGATCTAGAACTTGTTGAACAAGGTACAAACTTCCCACTCCCGTGTGAGGAGAAAGATAAACCAACCACAGATTACTACGCAGCCATACAGACTATGCATCGAGAGTGCCGCTTCAGCAAAGCGTCACCGTGTACGTTTCAAAATTTACTGCATAACAATAATAATACAGATATTTTAGGAAGTTCTAAAATCTTTGTGCAGTGGACTGAATTGTCACAGGAGATGCAGAGCTTTTCCTTCCGAGGCTAACAGTTAAACCATTTTCAGGTTGCAAAACNATCTGGAGTCCCGTGCACAGTTCTGGGCTCCCCAGCTCAAAAGAGACAGGGAACTGCTGGGGAGAGGCCAGTGCAGGGCAACCAAGATGCTGAGGGCACTGGAATATCTCTATGAGGAGGAAAGGCTGCGGGACCTGGGGCTGTTCAGCCTGGAAAAGGCTGAGGGAGGCCCTTATCAACACTTAAAAGTATTTAACAGGTGGATGTCCAGAGGATGGGGTGGCAGGTTTCCAAACCTGCCTGGACATGTTCCTGTGGCCCCTGATGGAGGCGAACCTGCTTGAGCAGGGGCTTGGGCTGGATGAGCTCTGCAGGGCCCTGCCAACTCCCATTGTTCTGGGATTCTGTGATTCTCTGATCTGGGACAGTGAGGTCCTGCTCTGGGCAGGGCTGTTGTGATGGTAGATCCCTGAAGAATTTGGGGGAGATGTCCCATTCCTGCATCCCCATGAGGTGCTGCATTTGGGGACCTGTCTGCGCTCTCCAACCATGCTTTGGCAGATAACATCACCTTCTCATGCTGCCAGCCCGGATGAGAGAGAGAGCACAGATAAGGTTGTTTATTCAGGGTCAAGCTGCTCATACCAGGCAGAGCCACATGCCCCACCAACTGTGGGGAAAACTAAACTCAGTAATGCCGAATCCTCCTGGGACAGCCGCCACTTGGGTTCACCCCATGCCAGCCTTCCACAACACGCATTGTGTCACTGCACTGAGCCCAGCATTGCCTAAGAGCCCCGGGGCTAATTAGCCTGTGTTTTAATATCACTCTCTGATGTTTTCGCCTTCGCCACTTGACATTTTCAGTTATGTAAACAGAGTTGGTGCTTTTTTTCCATTCAACGGCACTGCTACAATTGCCTCTGCAACTGCTGCAGCCAGCGGCATGTCAGAGAAGAGCATTGTGATCCTGCCCTCCCCCTAAACATCCTGCCTCTCCTCTGCCCATGCCAGATGGCACGGGGATCCCAACACCATCCCTCTCCATGGGTGTGAGCATCACCAGCTTTACTGCCTCAAGCGATTCTGCCCCAAATGTCAGATTTCCTCTGGGAAAGCCTGACTTGGAGCATTAGAAGCTTAAGGGAGAGAGGAAAATTGAAACATCTTTCTTATCAGGAAAGGCTGCAGTCCCTGGGGCTGTTTAGTCTGGAGAAGACTAAGGATTTATAACATTAACACTTTTAAGTACCTAAAAGGTGGGTATCAGGAGGATGAGGTGATACTTTATTGTGTGGTGGCCAGTGCCAGGACAAGAGATAACAGGCACAAGCTGGAACCCAACAAATGCCACTGGCACAGGAAGAGAAACTTGTTTGGTGTTGAGATGAGTGAGCCCTGACCTAGGCTGCCCAGGGAGGGTGTGAAGGCTCCTTCTTGGGAGATTTTCAAACCTGCCTGGACACTGTCTCTTCTTGGGACTCCATCCTCCTGGTGCACATCCTCTTGCAATGCAGGGTGGTACTGAACTTGCTGTTGCCCACTGCAGAAGGATTCCTGCAAGGCTTTTGAAGGTGACGCTGTTGGAGAGAGTCCAGAGGAAGCCACGGACATGTTGTGAGGGCTGGAGCCCCTCTGCTGTGGAGACAGACTGAGAGAGTTGGAGATATTCAGCCTGGAGAAGAGAAGGCTCCGGGGAGACCTTCCAGCAGCCTCCAGTCCCTGAAGAGGCTGACAAGAAAAGGCCAAGAGGGAATTTGCGCAAGGGCTTGGAGGGACAGAACAAGGGGGATGGCTCCAAACGGACAGAAGGGAGACTGAGATGAGCTCTTGGGAAGAAGTTTTTCCAAGGTGTGAGGGTGGTGAGGCCCTGGCACAGGTTTCCCAGAGAGGCTGTGGCTGCCCCATCCCTGTCAGTGCTCAAGGGCAGGCTGGATGGGGCTTGGAGCAGCCTGGTCTGGTGGAAGGTGCCCTTGCCCAGGGCAGGGTTGTTGGAGTGAGACGAGCTTTAAGGTCCCTTCCAACCCAAATCGTTCTGGGATTTTCTGATTCCATGACCACAGAGTAGTCAAAGCTGCTTACCAGTCAGTCTAGCTCTTGGAACATTTTCTGCACATCTTTCCTCCTCCACACAGTCCCAATGCTGTCCTTGGATGATTGCTTAGTCCTGCTAAGTTCTGGCCTGCCACATCCCCATGTTCAGTAATACAACTCTGAATCCCTGTCGTGCTTACCAGCAGGACATGTGAACGGCTTTTTGTCCATTTGGGCTAACATTCTGCTTTATTATTAAGCAAGGCAGACAGGATGAGACTCACCTAGGAAAGCTGTGTCAGAGAGATGGCTCACAAATGTGCTTGGGAGCATGGTCAGTGTAACAATCCAGCTTTAGGGTTTTTTTCCAGGTGGTTTGAGGCAAAGAAATGTCTGCTGTGTGTGATTTGCCTCCTCCTGGAGTGAGTGTTTGAACAAATTCACATGACTCTTGCTCCAAAAAACAGCTCTGATGAGGAGCTACTCATACACTCAGTTGAGAATGCATCCTGCTCTACACTGATATAGCATTCCCAGCACCCCCACTACATGGCTGCAGATCCCCTTCCATGAGGTGGGGATACTCCAGAGCAGCTGAGTCTCCTTGTGCAGAACCACCAACAACCTCATGGGTGAGAAGTAGGATGTCTCACATTGCCTTGTCCCCACTCAACAGGACGTTTCTTCTGCAGAAGACTCCTTCCTGCAGGCAGGACTTTGCTGGCAACATGAAGCTGTGAGGGAGCGTAGATGTGTGTGAGGGCAGGAAGGCTCTTCAGAGAGCCCTGGCCAGGCTGGAGAGACGGGCCCAGGGCAATGGGATGAGATTTAACAAGGCCAAGGGCCGGGTCCTGCCCTTGGGCCACAGCAACCCCAGGCAACGCTCCAGGCTGGGGCAGAGGGGCTGGAAAGCTGCCCGCAGGGAAAGGGCCTGGGGGGGTTGGTGCCAGCGGCTGAAGATGAGGCAGCAGCGTGCCCAGGTGGGCAAGAAGGCCAGTGGCAGCCTGGCTTGTAGCAGCAGTGGTGTGGCAGCAGCCCCAGGGCAGTGGCCGTCCCCTGTGCTGGGCCCTGGTGAGGCCGCAGCTCGAGTGCTGTGTTCAGTGTTGGGCCCCTCACTGCCAGAGGGACACTGAGGGGCCGCAGCGTGTCCAGAGCCGGGCAGCGGAGCTGGGGAAGGGGCTGGAGCACAAGTGTGCTGGGGAGGGGCTGAGGGCCCTGGGGGTGTTCAGCCTGGACAAGAGGAGCCTGAAGGGAGACATCATCACTCTGCAACTGCCTGCCAGGAGGTTGTAGTGAGGTGGGGGTCAATCTCCCAAGTAATGAATGACAGAACAAGAGGAAATGGCCTCAAGTTGCCCCAGGGGAGGTTTAGATTGGAGCTGAGGAAGATCTTTTTCCCTGAGAGGGTTGTCAGCCCCTGTCCCAGGCTGCCCAGGGAGCTGGTGGAGTCCCCATCCCTGGAGCTATTGCAAAGCCGTGTAGCTGAGGTGCTGAGGGACATGGGTCAGTGGTGGGCTTGGCACTGTGAGGGGAGGGTTTGAACTTGATGAGTTTAAAGGTCTTTTCAACTGACATGATTCTATGATTCCATGACTTTGGGGTGCTGTCCCACACACGTCTCTCCTCCCCAGCAGAAATCTCCCTCTTGATAAACAAAACCATCTCTGGGGGCGAGAGGACCAGTGCTGAGTCTCCCCTCTTCTTATTAATTCCTACTGCATCCCCAGTGCAGAGCGAGCAGGAGACAGTCAGTGTGCCATGGATCATTTCAGAGGAACGCTTTGCATTTCGGGAGGGCTATAAAACGCTCGAGCAATCCTTTCCCTGGGCTGCCTCCGCAGTCATTACAGACAATAAAGAAGACACAGCCCTGCATGTTCCTATCAGAGCAGGACAGAGGGCTCCAGCAGCTACCTCACGCTCCCGGCCTTGATTGCTTATGCAGATAACCTGGTGCTTTGCCTTTGTACAACTGGATTTTGCAGGGGGTAGAGATTGTGTTTGGGTTTTTTGGGTTGGTTTTTTGGTTTGGTTTCTTTTTTTCACGTTGTGAGCCAGAAAACAAACACTTGGTTATTCTGTATCATTTGTTTTATAGAAGTATCTAAGAGCTCTGCCTAACGCCGAGCGTGCTTTGTTCTGCTGGCTGGAAGAGCGGGCAATAAAACACATCTCTAAGTCCAAACGAGCTCCAGTCTAAACACAGAAAGGTGGGAAAATGTGAATGTCACTGGCTTGGGGAGATGGAGCATGGAAAGATTAAACAAGATGTCAGAGATGGTAAAGAGCAACGGATCGATCCCGTAAACATCCACCTGCCCGTTTCCGTAGACGGAAAAATAAGGCAGGAGAGGAGCTGGAGCTGTAAGAACAGGTGCCAACATGAGTTAATCTTTACCTGGTTAAAGGGATCTGGTGGTCAGGGGGCACCCCAGCCTAAAGAGGGGCCTGAGATGGGGTCTGGGAGCAGATGAGCTAGGGAAGGGGCAGCAGCAGTCAGAGGGAGAGGACAGATCTCCAGGGACACAAGAAGAGGAGAGGATTTGCTCAAAGTGAAGGTAGGTCTGGACAGAATCAACCCACATTTGCAAAACACCGAGGCTGATGTAATCAACAGGACATGCTGAAGGGTGGGAAGAGAGGCCAGTAAACAACCGTGTCACTTATCCCTGACATCTCTGCTGTGGTAGATCACAGAATCCCAATTTGGTTTGGGTTGTATGGACTTTAAAGCTCATTTCATTCCAACCCCCTGCCATGGGCAGACACACTTTCCACTAGATCAGGCTGCTCCAAGCCCCATCTAACCTGCCCTTGAACACTGACAGGGATGGGGCATCTATCACCTCTCTGGGAAACCTGTGTTTGAAAGGAAGAAGGAAATGAGATGGGGAATTAAGGGTTTTCCACCTCTTTTCCCCCATGCCTGTGTTAAAGGCAGGAATCTCTGCCAGCATTCAGGCTGCACTCAGATTTTCCAGGCAGGTTTGGCCACGACCCACAGCAGAGGCTGTTTCAAGTGACATGCATGAGCCTGGGTGTCCTCCTGCAGCTCCGGAGCTGCTTGAAGGCCAGCAGATAATAGTGAGCAGGGGTGGGCATGGGTCCTCTTCCCATCAGAGAAGAGCTGCTGGTGGAGCTCTCTGCAGCTCTGTGCCCCACAGTGCTCCCAAGTTAAATGGGAAAGTGACACTAAATGAGCTGGGATGCTCCAATCTAGCCTGCAGCCAGCCGAAGTGCAGGAGAAAATCTCACTGTAGGAGATGGGTCATGAAATTCAACATTGCCAGTGCAGAGGGGAAGAGACAAGCTTAGGCTTTACACAATGGGTTTTACACACATTGTGACTGCTTGGAGAGGTGCCTGAGATCCAGGGCAAATCTTGTACTCCTCAGAATGCAAGAGTGAGTGAAGGGGACATCACTTAAAACAGTGCATTTGGAGTGTTCCAACCATGAGTTTGGGGGTGTTGAAGGGAGACATCTCTGCCAGTTCTGAGTTTGGATATATTGAAGGTCAGCATCATTTCCAACCATAATTTTGGGGGTGCTGAAGGAGGACTTCACTTCTATGAGTGCATTTGGGGGTGCTGAAGGAGGGCATCACTTCCAACCATATGTTTGGGCATGTTGTGTAGCTCTGGAAAGCATGTTCCAAGGAGAGCTGTGTTAGATGGCACAGAGTGGCCAGTGGAGTGGCTTGGTTGTCCTAGGAGGGGAGGAAGGACAGAGCAGAGCTCTGCCATCTGGAAAAGGGGTAACTCAAGAGAGGGTGAGGCCTGGAGACTTCAGGTCACATGGAGAAGAGAAATAGGATACAGTCTTTGCCATGAGCTAGACCCATCCTAGAACCTGGGCCTGGCCCAGTGAGGAAAATCCCATCTGCTGGCTCACATACAGCTGATCAGCACTGTCTAGGGCCATTTTTAGGAGCAGAAAGGACGTGTGTAAGAGGAAAGATGTCTGGGTACATCCAGGTATGAAGCTTCTCCAGCCCGTGGGTATTACAGACATGTCAAAGGGAGCATGAGAGGAGACAGTGAGATGCCCAGAGGCACACAGAACTCCCTGCAGGAGTGCCAGCAGCCTGAGGTGGTCGAGCGGAGGTGAAAAGCTCCTCACCTCACCCTGCTCAAGAGCTGGAAACAAAAGGTGCTACTGGCACAGGAGGAGAAACTTGTTCGGAGTTGAGCTGAGGGAGTCCTGGCCCAGGCCGCCCAGGAAGGGTGTGGAGGCTCCTTCTCGGGAGGTCTCCAAAGCTGCCTGGACACATTCCTGTGCCCCCTGATGGAGGGGAAGCTGCTTGAGCAGGGGCTTGGGCTGGATGAGCTCTGCAGAGTCCTGCCAACCCTCACCATCCTGGGATTCTGTGATGCCAGTGACCCATGTCCTCATCAGTGGGTGCCTCTTCCCTCATCAGTGCTGTGACCATCACCATGTTCCTCCCGAAGCCAGTGATAGTTCCTACCAACCAGTGTTGCATGTCCTGGACCTGGAAAGCACGTGGTGCTCCCAGTGACACCGCCATAGTCTTTGAGGCAGTGACCCTCCAGTTTCTGCTGTAGCAGAGCACTTCAGAGCTCCTTTGCCTGTTTTAATGACTGATGACATTGTACTGTCTATGCACCACCTTATATAGTCCTCCTCGACACTTTGGATTTTATCCCTGCATCATCCTTTTGATGGCTGGATCCATTCCAGAGAAGTAAAATCCTATTGGAGAATACTGCTCCCTGGAACACCACATGTTTTGGTTTGTTTTCGCAGTATCTCAGGCTCAGTGAACTCTTGCTGGTGCCTGGGCTCAGTCCCTACGGCTTTGCTTGGCCTCTCTACAGAGAACTCAGAAATGAAAGACTTGTCCCCATGACCTCTACCTCCAAGGTGTCCAGTGATTCTTGCAGAGCACGGAGCTGATCAGGGTGCCCCAAATCACCAGCTGCTCCTCATGGGCCACCCCCCCAGCAGATTTCTCATCTCTCTAATGAGGTCTGCAAGTAAGACTCCTCACCATTCAAATCCTGAGGAAGTTGTTTGGGGTGAATCTTGTGGGATTCCCAGGGGGGTCAGCGTGGGGAGGTCTCACTCCTGAGGGGCTCATGAAAGGTCACATTTGCCCCTAAAAACTCAGATCATCTCAGGATGTTTCAAGGCCATCTTCATATCTCGCCCATGGCTTTTGCTGGCAGGGGGGATGCTCAAACCCTTTTTTTTGTTCCTCCATTCCTGTTCTCCCCATTGTCCCACTGCATTGGGGTTTCCTCTTCTAGCCTCTTCCAGCACCCTAGGGGCAGCAGAACATGACAGTCAAAGTAAAAAAAAGTCTAATCCCACTGTTCTGAGGACATGCAACAGACTGGCTTGGATGGTGGCTTTTAGTTCCAGACATGGATGAGCCAACTCGGTCCCCAGTCCTCTCAAATAGGTGCTTCAGGCTCTTCCCATGTATAGGCAAGTGCAGTTGCATACTTCAGAGAGGGAGATGATATGGAAAAACTGAGGCAGGCAAAGGCAGATTTCAACCGGTTGAGAGTTGGGCAGAGAGGTGTCTCCTGAGGTTCACCGAGGACAAGTGCACCTGGGAAGGAACAACCTTCTGTACCAGGACAGGCTGGGGGTGACCTGCTGGAGAGCAGCTCTGCAGAGAGAGACCTGGGAGTGCTGGTGGGCAGCAAATGAACATGAGCAGCAACATGTCCTCGTGCGCAAGAAGGCCAGTGGCATCCTGAGGGGCATGAAGGGAATGTGGGCAGCAGGTGGAGGGAGGTTCTCCTCCCTCTCTTCTGTGATCTGGTGAGAGACAGGGAACTGCTGAAGAGAGGTCAGTGCAGAGCTACCAAGATGCTGAGGGAACTGGAACATCTATGTGAGGAGGAAAGGCTGCGGGACCTGGGGCTGTTCAGCCTGGAGAAGAGAAGGCTGAAGGGGGACCTCACCAATGCTGAGATATCCCTAAAAGGTGGGTGTGGAGAGGCTGGGGCCAGTGTTTGTTGTGTGGTGGCCAGTGGCAGGACCAGGGGTAACAGGCACAAACTGGAACCCAGCAAATGCCACTGGCACAGGAGAAGAAACTTGTTTGGTGTTGAGGTGAGGGAGCCCTGGCCCAGGCTGCCCAGGGAGGGTGTGGAGGCTCCTTCTTGGGAGGTTTCCAAACCCACCTGGACACGTTCCTGTGTCCCCTGATGGAGGGGAACCTGCTTGAGCAGAGCTTGGGCTGGATGAACTCTCTAGTGCCCTGCCAACAACACCATGCCAGGATTCTGTGACACACTTGTCTTTTGTCTTGTCAGCACCTCCATTGCATCTTTCTGTCCCACAGCTGGGTCCCTGTAACCACGAAGCACTGCAGCCTGACTGCTGAGGTGAGCACAGTCACCCCGATATTGTGACATCAGCATGGGAGACCCAGCAAGATAAATTCAGTGTTTGTGCAAGCAGACAGCTTGGAAATCAGCCCAAAGGACTTTTAAGAGGGGGTCTCGTAACCCACCTTCTGCCTGACCTAAGACCAGAGGATTGTTTGCGAGCTGCTGGTGCCCTCTAAAGGGAGAAGCCAGGGGAAAAATCACTAGCAGGCTTGAGACAAGGATAGTGTGCTCCAAGACAGATTGTCTTCTGCTTTAGAAACACAGCATGGATTTAGTGTGTATGGGGGAGTCCTTCCACCAGCAACACCATCCCATCGGCCTGAACTTGCCTTTGCCTGCGAGATCCCAGCACTGCAGAGCAAAGGGAGCTGATAGTCAAAGCCCCGAAGAGCAGAAGAAAGACACGTAAACCCTGAGAGTAGCTTTAGGGGTATAAACCTGTGGTAGCTTTAATTTGCTTCTTGTCCTAGGGAGAGTTGTACAGCTCTAAGTAGCCCCCAAAAACATGCACTTCATCAGAATCCTGGTATTCACCAGCCCCCCTGATTGCCACTCTAACACAACATCCACTGCCTGTGCACTGCAGCAATTCCAAAACCCCATGTAATGGGAGAAACACCAGAAAACAGAGCTGGTTGATGCCACTTGGGAAGGGAGAGGCAAGATGCATTTATCCTCCATGGCAGATATCATGGGTGTGAGATCTTCAGGGAGGTGGCACAGAATGAACCCTTATGCTTTGGCTTCAACTGGGAAGGTTGTGCTACTGCCTCTACCTTCAACATCTTTTCTTAAAGACACTCAGAAATGTGACAAGTGTTGGCTGCACCTTTGGAAGGGTTTAGGTGCTCACAAGGTCAGTCTCTAGTCACAAGCGACAGGACAAGGCGAAATGGCCTCAAGTTGTAACAGAGGAAGTTTAGATGCAGCTGAGGAAGAACCTTTTCCCTGAGAGGGTTGTCAGCCCCTGTCCCAGGATGCCCAGGGAGGTGGTGGAGTCCCCATCCCTGGAGCTATTGCAAAGCCGTGTAGCTGAGGTGCTGAGGGACATGGGTTAGTGGTGGGCTTGGCACTGGGAGGGGAGGGGTTGGACTTGAGCTTATAGGCTTTTACAACCAAAATGTTTGTGTGATTCTATGGTATACTGAAAACATCTCAATTTCCCTTTGCAAAAAAGGGATACTGAAACAGTGGCACCAGAACTGACTGTTCAAAAGATGTCCTGGAAAGGCCAAGGTGTTCTTCATGCCTTTACAAGGGTGCTGGGGAGGTGGAGGGAGAACGAGTCAGGAAAGCACTAGTTTTAACAGTTTTTGCCTCTGTTACATTGAACAGAATAATTGGTCTCATGGTTTAAAGCTTGTAAACTCAGCCTGATATTCCCAGGTAGGTTTCCTCACCACAGAATTCCTTTGCATCTGTTTTCATCTGCTTTCCTGTACTTCAGCCCTGCAGTGTTTTCAGGCCACTCTTTTTTCCCTGACTACAGGTCACCCCTGTTGGGCACTAAATCTGTCCCATGCCCTTTGCACTCCACAGTCCCACACTCGAGGACGTGCTGGGCCGTGACAAAGCATGTCTCAACCTAAAAATAGACCCTGACTTGTGTATTTTCAGTAAGATCACATCTCCTGCCAGATCCTGGCCAGGCAGCTCTTCCAAGGGGACATGGTGATGGTTGAGTCATCTTCTGGGAACATGGTTTCATAGAATCCCTGAATGGTGGGGGTTGGCAGGGCTCTACGGAGCTCATCCAGCCCAAGCCCCTGCTCAAGCAGGTTCCCCTCCATCAGGGGGCACAGGAACGTGTCCAGGCGGCTTTGGAAACCTCCCAAGAAGGAGCCTCCACACCCTCCCTGGGCAGCCTGGGCCAGGGCTCCCTCACCTCAGCACCAAACAAGTTTCTCCTCCTGTGCCAGTGGCACTTGCTGGGTTCCAGTTTGTGCCTGTTACCCCTTGTCCTGGCACTGGCCACCACACAACAAACACTGGCCCCAGGTTCTCCACACTCACTCTTAAGGTACCTTTAAGTGTTGATGAGATCTCCCCTCAGCCTTCTCTTCTGTAGACTAAATGGCTTCAGGTCCCGCAACCTTTCCTCCTCACAGAAATGTTCCAGTCTCCTCAGCACCTCGGTAGCCCTGCACTGGCCTCTCTGCAGCAGTTCCCTGTCTCTCTGGAGCTGGGGAGCCCAGAACTGGACACAAGACTCCAGATGAGGCCTCACCAGAGCAGAGGAGAGGGGAAGAAAATCTCCCTCTGCCTGCTGCCCACAGTCTCTTCATGCCCCCAGAATGCCACTGGCCTTCTTGCCCACAAGGGCACGTTGCTGCTCGTGTTTATTTGCTGCCCACCAGCACTCCCAGGTCCCCCTCTGCAGAGCTGCTCTCCAGCAGGTCACCCCCAGCCTGTCCTGGTGCAAGGGGTTGTTCCTCCCCAGGTGCAGGACTCTGCACTTGCCCTTGCTGAACCTCAGGAGGTTCCTCTCTGCCTGTCTAGATCTCACTGAAGGGTTTAGTAACCCTTGTCCTACCTGCCTGCTGATGCCACATTTCAAGGATGGGGGAGAATAGGGTGATATTTCCTCACGATAGGGAACCATCTTGTAGGATTTGGTGCTTGGACTATGTGTGCATGAAGTAGGAGTTCATCTTGCAAATCTTGGCTAGAGCAAAGAAAATAAGATAAATTTATTTGCAGCACTGGCTTTGATGTGCAAGGGAGTTCCAGGGAGCTTCAAGGACAAGGTTATGGAGCTCTTCCAGCATCTGCAGGGAGGCGGCTGGCCATGTGCAGGGGCTAGGGCCAGTGATGAGGAGCTGCAGAGGGAGCCCACAAGAATGTGAAAAGATAATTAAAAGGCAAAAAAAATTTCCTCATGTGGCATCTAAAATATTAGACTCTGAGTTGGCCACAGTCCAGAGCCATCAGTGAAGGAGGATTTGGGATTGGGCAGCCCAGGAAGGAGCTGTGATCCAGGAAGAGCAGGCAGAGGTGCTTCAGGCACCCCAGTAGCCCTCACAGACCCACCAGAGAGCTACTGACAGTGGGATGAGGGGTATCAGTATCTCTCTGGGTTCCAAAAAGTCATGCAAGTATCAAATCCTGGACGTGCAAGGAGCAAGGTGCCAATCTCCACCTCCACACTAAAGATCTCAGACCTGTTGTTTCTTTCAGGGTTCCATTGGATGCTACAGCATTCAGACCAGACTCTCCTCAAAATGGCTCAGCAGGCATGTCAGGGTCAATGTGCTCTTCCAAAAAGGCAAATAAAAGTAGTGGCAATGATGCCATTAAGGAAATTTGTCTTCTAGTTCAAATCAATACACATCTCTTGCTGTGTGGCCTTTGCACCACTGGTTCAAAGTGACTTTCTTATTTGTGGCTGCTGTACACATTCTCCTCTCCCCTCCCCATTGTACCCTGAGCAAGTTCTCTGATGAAACCAAACTGGGAGGACTGGCTGATTCACCAGACACTGTGCTGCCATTCAGCCAGACCTGAACAGGCTGAGAGTGGGGCAGAGAGGAACCTCCTGAGGTTCAGCAAGGGCAAGTGCAGAGTCCTGCACCTGGGGAGGAACAACCCCCTGCAGCAGGACAGGCTGGGGGTGACCTGCTGGAGAACAGCTCTGCAGAGGG
>WBNH01005222.1:13174-24592 GCA_013401255.1 Urocolius indicus
TGCCAGGACAAGGGGTAACGGGCACAAGCTGGAACCCAGCAAGTGCCACTGGCACAGGAGGAGAAACTTGTTTGGTGTTGAGGTGAGGGAGCCCTGGCCCAGGCTGCCCAGGGAGGGTGTGGAGGCTCCTTCTCAGGAGGTTTCCAAACCCACCTGGACACGTTCCTGTGCCCCCTGATGGTGGGGAAGCTGCTTTAGCAGGGGCTTGGGCTGGATGAGCTCTGCAGGGCCCTGACAACCCCTGCCATGCTGGGGTTCTGTAATTTGTAATTAGTCCCATCACTGGCAAGAGGTTCCTGGGTGACCTTCACCACTGTGAGTAGTGCTCTGGCTGGGGCAGAGCTGCCTTTCTACCCTGTCAGGGGCAGCAGCATGAGCATGGGCAGAGTGGGGGCATTTTTCCAGACAGAGACCCCATCAAACCAGGACAATCCCCTATCTATGCTCAATTTTGCCTTGGCCCATTGATCATCTGAAACAGCAGGAGGAGCTGCATGGTGGGCAACTTCCCCTTCTCTTTGGAGGCCATGGACAAAGAGCATCCCTGGATGGAGGCTGACAGATCTACTCAGCACACAAAGCCTGAGATAGCAGGCAGCTCTCTCTCCTTTATTTTCCCATTGTTCCTCTTCTGGCTGGAAAACCACTGTGGTCAGAGTGGGTGCCGTTGCTTAGGCTCGGTTCTCAAAAAAGCTGTCTCGGTTCTTTCTCTCCTGGGCAGTGACTCTTTTCCCTGAGGGGAAGGTCTGGTAGGTCCTCAGGTTCAACGGTGACACTTGCAGCAAATGCCAATGGGTCTTCAGGCTGAGTGGTGGTCTAGGGGGAAGCAGAGCACCAAGCATGGTTATGGAGGTGCAGACAGGGGTTACTGAGGTGCAAGCAGGGCTCAGGGTTCTACTCCAAGTGCACTGGGGCATGACAGCCCCAGCACTGCTCACCCAGCAGAGCTGCAGAGGCAGGAGAGCTTGCTACGCTGACTCACCAAAGGAACTTGTTAAGTCTGGTATGCCACTGAGCTGATGCAAGCCCAGGGCTCCAAATTCTTCCCTGTGAGCGTGGTGAGGCTCTGGTACAGCGTGCCCAGAGAGGCTGTGGCTGCCCCATCTCTGTCAGTGTTCAAGAGTAGGTTGGATGGGGCTTGGAGCAGCCTGATCTGGTGGAAGGTGTCCTTGCCCATGGCAAGGGATTGGAACAAAATGAGCTTTTATGTCCCATGACCTCCAGGCCACAAATTTTAATGCAGCAGCAGTTCTGCATGTTGGCATTACCCAGCTGGGTTCAGTTACGCACCTAGATGAGGCAGGACCCTGTGGAGGAAGAAATTCTTAGAGAGAAAAAAACACAAATCACTTTTGAGGCCACCACCACTTGTGCTGCTTTGGGGACACGTTGCCTGTCCCTCCATGAGTTGGCCAAACTCAAATAATTGCACAGAATCATGGAATCATTTTGGTTGGAAAAGACCTTTAAGCCCCTCGAGTCCAACTCCTCCCCTCACTCTGCCAAGCCCACCACTAACCCATGTCCCTCAGCACCTCAGCTACACGGCTTTGCAATAGCTCCAGGGATGGGGTCTCCAGCACCTCCCTGAGCAGCCTGGGACAGGGGCTGACAACCCTCTCAGTGAAAAAGTTCTTCCTCAGCTCCAATCTAAACCTCCCCTGAGGCAACTTGAGGCTGTTTGCTCTTATTCTGTCATTCATTACTTGGGAGAAGAGACTGAGCCCCACCTCACCATAGCCTCCTGTCAGGGAGTAGTAGAGGGTGATCTTCTCTCCCCTCAGTCTCCTTTTTTCCAGGCTAAATGTGGACATGGGTCAAGGAGCAGTGAGGTCTTCAGCAACAAGGATCAGAGGAGTGCAGTAGTACGTCAGGGTCAGGATTAGGTCTGGAGATAGTAGTCATGGTCAAACATAGCCCAAGGGCCATCCAGTAGTGAGACTGGTCTGAGGCCGAGTCTGGATTCAGGTCCAGCTTGGAGTGGAATTGATCCAAGACTGGACTCAAAGCCAACTGTGGAATAGCTATAAAGGTGAGGGTTGATGGAAAATCTGTGGCTTTAAAGCAGATCCCAAAGGAAAGGAGGTGCTGGTCACCACCTCCAGCTGCTCACAACAGCTCTTATCAGGGCTAGGGCTGACCTTGAGTTCTCATAGTTCAACTCCTGGGCATGGGATTTGCTCAGGGCACTGAATGCATCTGTTTTACACTATTCACTTCCATCTCTCCTCCTCCTCCCACACATTTCTCCTCTGCACCATGAGACCTGGCTTGGCTGAAGGACAGTCCCCCACTCCTGTTTGTCTTGGAAGGGGAGCAAAGGGCTGGTGAAAGCATTAGCCACAACACAGCCAGGACAAGGCACTCCATGCCTATCAATTAACCTCTCCATTAAGCAGCTTCTCTAAGCTCCAGATACAAAGTTTTGCAGATTCCCAGGCTCCCAGGGCTGGCTGTACCTAGTCTCACTGTTCTTCTCACAGGACCACTGCGACTTCCAACTTGCAGCAATGAGGGTCCATCTCCTTCCTGGTCTGTGCAAGCAGGAGAGTGGCCACAGAAGCGGGATCCAGCCCCCCTGGCTGGTGTCTGCAGGGTTGGAATCAGTCTGGGGCTCCCCTTGGTGAGTATGATGTGCAAACACTGCATCAAGGGCCACTGAGATGGGCTGGAGCACACAATATGGAACCCACTTGGCACACCATATATCTAGCTCTGGATCCTCAGTACAGGGAAGACAGGGAGCTGTTGGAATAGGTCCAGAGGAGGCCACGGAGATGATGCGAGGGTTGGAGCCCCTCTGCTGTGGAGACAGACTGAGAGAGTTGGGGATGTTCAGCCTGGAGAAGAGAAGGCTCCAGGGAGACCTTCCAGCAGCCTCCAGTCCCTAAAGGGCTGACAAGAAAGGCTGAGAGGGACTTTGTGCCAGAGCCTGTAGGGACAGGACAAGGGGTGATGGCTCCAAAGTGACAGAGGGCAGACTGAGATGAGCTCTTGGGAAGAAGTTCTTCCAAGCTGTGAGGGTGGTGAGGCCCTGGCACAGGTTGCCCAGAGAGGCTGTGACTGCCCCATCCCTGTCAGTGTTCAAGGGCAGGTTGGATGGGGCTTGGAGAAGCCTGGTCTGGTGGAAGGTGTCCATGCCCGTGGAAGAGGCTTGGAACCAGATGAGCTTTAAAGGCCCTTCCAATCCCCAACCATTTTAGGATTTTATGTGCAACAAGAGGCATAGAGATGGGTTCTTCAGCCTCATGAGGAGAAGGCAACGGAGGATCTTATTGTCTACAGTTACCTAAGGGCAGGTAGCAGAGAAATCTACAGGAGGCTGAAGGATGCAGGTGCAAGGTGATATAGCAGTGATGGGCACAAGTTACAACATAGGCAGATCTACTAGATGTATGGAAAATATGTGGAGATATTTATCTGCAGCCCTCTGAAGGTGACTGGAGGTTTGGTTTGGTTTTTTTTTTGGCCTGGATTTTCCATTCCTGTGGAGCCACAGGAATACAGCACTAGAGGGCACCCATGTATTTCTGCTGGCAGTGCCTCCCACTGCAGCTCAGCTCACAGTCCTGGTGCATTTTAAGCTCATTTCAGTCCCTGTGCAATCATCCCAGGAGGCCAGTGTTGTGCTCAGAGCTCTAGACAAGAGGGAATTCCCTATGTCAGCATTTACTTGCATTTGTGGAGAGGAATACACTGCTCTGGTGCTTGCAGGGCTCAGTATGACCATGGAAGCTCTCAGTGTCATGGGTGTCCAGCCAAAACTGTGGTTGGACACTGGGCCAGGCTGTGCCACAGATCATGCCAACCAGTAACACACAACACACGGGTGTGAAATTGGACGGTCACAGTCGAGTTTGCATACGGGGGAAATGCCAATTCTCCCCAGGGAATTTTGGCTTCGCTGTCCTATGGAGACAGACCGAGAGAATTGGGGATGTTCAGCCTGGAGAAGAGAAGGCTCCGGGGAGACCTTCCAGCAGCCTCCAGTCCCTAAATAGCCAACAAGAAAGGCTGAGAGGGAATTTGTGCAAGGGCTTGGAGGGACAGGACAAGGTGAGATGGCTCCAAAGTGACAGAGAGGAGACTGAGATGAGCTCTTGGGAAGAAGTTCTTCCAAGCTGTGAGGGTGGTGAGGCTCTGGCACAGGTTTCCCAGAGAGGCTGTGCCTACCCCATCCCTGTTAGTGTTGAAGGGCAGGTTGGATGGGGCTTGGATCAGCCCAGTCTGGTGGAAGGTGTCCCTCCTCAGGACAGGGGATTTGGAATTAGATGAGCTTTAAGGTCTCTTCCAACCCAAGCCATTCTGGGATTTGATGATTCCCTGAATTTGGGCTGTGGCCAGTGCTACTCCATGTCCCCATCAAGTTTTACTTTGCCTTTATTCCTGCTAAAAATTATTTATGATTGTTTCTATCTCCAAAGTACTCACTGTGATTTCAGCTATGGAGAGAAAAACCTAGCTACCCAATCTACATTTTAGCAGTACTATATCTACTTTTGTCCAACTGTTGTNATGGGCACAAGTTACAACATAGGCAGATCTACTAGATGTATGGAAAATATGTGGAGATATTTATCTGCAGCCCTCTGAAGGTGACTGGAGGTTTGGTTTGGTTTTTTTTTTGGCCTGGATTTTCCATTCCTGTGGAGCCACAGGAATACAGCACTAGAGGGCACCCATGTATTTCTGCTGGCAGTGCCTCCCACTGCAGCTCAGCTCACAGTCCTGGTGCATTTTAAGCTCATTTCAGTCCCTGTGCAATCATCCCAGAAGGCCAGTGTTGTGCTCAGAGCTCTAGACAAGAGGGAATTCCCTATGTCAGCATTTACTTGCATTTGTGGAGAGGAATACACTGCTCTGGTGCTTGCAGGGCTCAGTATGACCATGGAAGCTCTCAGTGTCATGGGTGTCCAGCCAAAACTGTGGTTGGACACTGGGCCAGGCTGTGCCACAGATCATGCCAACCAGTAACACACAACACACGGGTGTGAAATTGGACGGTCACAGTCGAGTTTGCATACGGGGGAAATGCCAATTCTCCCCAGGGAATTTTGGCTTCGCTGTCCTATGGAGACAGACCGAGAGAATTGGGGATGTTCAGCCTGGAGAAGAGAAGGCTCCGGGGAGACCTTCCAGCAGCCTCCAGTCCCTAAATAGCCAACAAGAAAGGCTGAGAGGGAATTTGTGCAAGGGCTTGGAGGGACAGGACAAGGTGAGATGGCTCCAAAGTGACAGAGAGGAGACTGAGATGAGCTCTTGGGAAGAAGTTCTTCCAAGCTGTGAGGGTGGTGAGGCTCTGGCACAGGTTTCCCAGAGAGGCTGTGCCTACCCCATCCCTGTTAGTGTTGAAGGGCAGGTTGGATGGGGCTTGGATCAGCCCAGTCTGGTGGAAGGTGTCCCTCCGCAGGACAGGGGATTTGGAATTAGATGAGCTTTAAGGTCTCTTCCAACCCAAGCCATTCTGGGATTTGATGATTCCCTGAATTTGGGCTGTGGCCAGTGCTACTCCATGTCCCCATCAAGTTTTACTTTGCCTTTATTCCTGCTAAAAATTATTTATGATTGTTTCTATCTCCAAAGTACTCACTGTGATTTCAGCTGTGGAGAGAAAAACCTAGCTACCCAATCTACATTTTAGCAGTACT
Source organism: Urocolius indicus (assembly GCA_013401255.1). Lineage (NCBI taxonomy): Eukaryota > Metazoa > Chordata > Aves > Coliiformes > Coliidae > Urocolius > Urocolius indicus. The sequence continues at coordinate 18,823 of WBNH01005222.1, forward strand.
ATATCTACTTTTGTCCAACTGTTGTGGACAGGCTGAGAAGCCCCATCGCATGGTTCAACTTCTGCAGCATCTGACCTGACCCTCCGAGAAGAAGCAGCTTCCCTGAATACTCAGCACCATCCTGGAGGGCACAGGAGCTGAGCAGCCATGAAACGCCTCACTGAGAGATCTGCAAAGAAGCTTCTCCTCCTGAGAGGGTCAGGTTAGATGCTGCAGAAGTTAGACCATGTGAGGAATCTTTATCATCTGTAGTTGCTTCTCACTACCAGAGGGACGCTGAGGTGCTGAAGCATGTCGAAAGAAGAGTAAAAAAACTGTGAGTCTGGAGCACAAGTGTGCTGGGGAGTAGCTGAGGGCCCTGGGGGTGTTCAGCCTGGAGAAGAGGGGCCTGAGGGGACATATGATCACTCTCTGCCACTCCCTGCCAGGAGGCTGTAGCAAGGTGGGTGTCAGTCTCTATTTCCCAGTAATGAATGATAGGACAAGGGAAAATGTCCTCAAGTTGCCTCAGGGGAGGTTAGGCTGGAGCTGAGGAAGCACCTTTTCCCTGCGAGGGTTGTCAGCCCCTGTCCCAGGCTGCCCAGGGAGGTGCTGGAGTCCCCATTCCTGGAGCTATTGCAAAGCCGTGTAGCTGAGGTGCTGAGGGACATGGGTCAGTGATGGGCTTGGCAGGGTGAGGGGATGGGTTGGACTTTTATGATCTTCAAGGTTGGAAAAAAAGCCTCAACACCTGATAGGCTGCCCACCAATTCTTTCATTTCAGGTTAATCTGATTTCTTCTGCTTCATTTTTTTTTTCCTGAGGTCAGAAGATTTGGGTGAAGAGAAGAAGGACTGGATGTGGGACTGCCTCTCTCCCAGACCTTACCAGCTTCATCCCACTAGCCCAAGTGTAGGACTTTGGTACCACCACATCCTAGGGATTGCCTGCAGGGCCACAGGTACTCACAGATCGAGGGGATGAGGGTATCTCTCCTTTAACTTGGAGGGCAGATCAAAGTAAGGAGGAAGGTACAACGTCCCTCTCTTGTCCCGGTAAAACTCGCGGTGCTGTTGGGTCAGCTGCAGATAAAAGCAAACGTTAAGGTCTTCTGGGTGTCTGTATGTGGGGTTTGGGCAGCTGCAGAGGAGGGATCATCTGCCTCCAGCCCCTATGTCCTCACCTCATAAAACCTTCTCAGCTCCTGGGACCGGCCACCGTCCAGATTGAAGCGAGTGTGCAGTGGGGTGCGTGGGTACAGGTCCCAGCTCTCGGCTCCATATGTCTTCATGGTCTGAGGACCCTGACGATATTTCATGGTGGTGTTTCTGAAGGAAAATACTGGGTTTGAGGGATGTGCCTTCAATATCTGCATGGGAAATGTGGTCAGCAAGGGCCATGCTGGGGCTTTCCAGGAGCTCATTTCTCCTTCCTGGTTCTGCAAAATGCCCACTGGGATCATACAGTCATTTTGGTTGGAAAAGACCTTTAAGCTCATCAAGTCCAAATCCTCCCCTCACAGTGCCAAGCCCACCACTGACCCATGTCCCTCAGCACCTCAGCTACACGGCTTTGCAATAGCTCCAGGAATGGGGACTCCAGCACCTCCCTGGGCAGCCTGGGACAGGGGCTGACAATCCTCCTGGTAAAAAAGTTCTTCCTAAAATGAAGGGCCACCATACGTCTCTCTGGGTTTAAATACCCCAACTTTATCAAAAAACCTTTGATGCACAGCATTGCATCTGAGGATAAACCACTGCTGAAGGTATAGTGATGGAGGGAATGGTGCCTTCATGACCTGTGATGTGTTTTGGTTTCATTTTCCCTTTTAATCATCCTTCCCTGCATTTTAGGGGTGCCCCTGGCACAGAGCTGCTGGTGAAGGGGAGCAGCTGGTGCCTCTCCTTGCATAAAAGCAGCAGGAAGAGGGAGAATGAATGAGAATCCTCTGTTCCAAGCTTGCAGATGCTTTGCATCCAGGAAAGGCAAGCATCCATTTTGGCCAGCTGTCTCCTGGTGGTCACAATCCTAAAAACCATGGAATTTCAGGCTGACAATGTGGTACCAAACTCTGCTCATTCTTACTGGGCAGCTCACAGAGGACTCAAGGAGAGATGAGAATATGGGGAGATGCTGCAGAATATCTCAGCGGACTAGTCATATGCTGGAATGGTCCAAGAGGCCTCTATGATGCTGCCTTTCTCACCAATGCTGAGAAATCNCAGCCCTGCAAACCTGCACCGTTTTGAGATTCTGTGATTCTCTGAGTTATATGAATACTCTGAGATGAAAATCCAGTTATAGTAATAACGAGCAGTAAAAGAAATAAACTGCATTTTCCCCTTCAGCCACACCTGAAAGTTTGTAGGATCCCCTGGGTGTTCCTAGAACATGGAAATACATCATTATCCTCCCTCCAGCTCCTTGCAGTGACTGTAAGCAAATGACTTTCCTGCAAAGCCCGATATGCTGAGACACTGGGCGTGCTTCACAGGAGTTTTTTCAGAGCAAACTGACACAAGGCATACTGGAGTTAATTTTGCTGCAATCTGAGATACTCAGCCTATAACCTAAACCCAACGTTTCATCTGGTGCAGGAGACCTTGGCTCTGAGTGTAGAGCTGTGTCACCCTGCAAAAGCCAGTAGAAAAGGAATATCTAAGGGGAAAAGAAGGAAATACAGCCCTTTCCTCTCGCTGGCAGGGTAGAGGAAACAAGAGCTGCTGAGTAAAATGAAGGTGAAAATCAATGACAGACTACTTAGAGCATACCCTGGTCAATGAGACCCTGGGGTTCGCTGACTCCTGTGTAATAGCTTTGCGATAGCTCCAGGGATGGGGACTCCACCAGCTCCCTGGGCAGCTTGGGACAGGGGCTGACAACCCTCTCAGGGAAAAAGTTCTTCCTCAGCTCCAATCGAAACCTCCCCTGGCACAACCTGAGGACATTTCCTCTTATTCTGTCATTCACTACTTGGGAACAGAGACCAATCCCCATCTCACTACAGTCTCCTGTCAGGGAGTTGCAGAGCATGATGATGTCTCCCCTCAGGCTCCTCTTCTCCAGGTTGAACTCCCCGAAGGGCCCTCAGCTCCTCCCTAGAAGACTTGTGTGCCAGCCCCTTCCTCAGCTCTGCTGCCTGTCTCTGGACATGCTCCAGCACCTCAATGATGTTCTCAAATAAGCAGAGGAAGAAAATGTAAATAAAAAAAAATGTATCTCCTACAAAGGTAGCTCTGCTTGCAGTGGAGAAATGGAATCCAGTAGTTCAGAGAGCGGGAGCAAAAGGGATAAACACCAACCACATGTATAATCCCACCAGAAAGGAACCCATGGGTGCCAGTGCACCTCCTGAGTGCATGGCACATGCAGCACTGGCACCTGACGTGGCTTTGTACCAAGGAAAGGTGCCAGGGAGAGGTATTAAAAAGTCAGGGCCAGGGGATGCCCCGGGCAAGGGCATACCCCGGCAGTTTGGAGCAGCCCTGGCTGCAGAATCGGTCTTTGCAGGGTGCAGGACACATCAAGGGTGCAAGGTTTTGAGGTAGGTTGCAGGACACATGAAGGGTGCATGGGGTAGAGTGCAGGATCTGTGAAGGGTGCTGGGTATTTAGGGCTGGGTCCGAGATCTTTAAAGGCTGCAGGGTTTTTGGAGTAGGGTGCAGGACCCATGAAGGGTGCGGGGCTTTTGGGGTGAGAACCAGGATACACGGAGGTTGCAAGGTTACAGGGCAGGGTGCAGATCTGTCCATGCTCAGTCCATACCTGCTGACAGTTGTGTCTGGGTTCTGGAGTATCCCTGTGCTGCAGCTGCCCCCAGATTTGTTCTGTTTGCGTCTGCCTGTTCCAGCAGGGTCACAAACACCGTCGCTGGGCAACGGTGGGAGCTCAGCATCCCCCTGAGCTCTCTCCTCCCACCCCTAGCACCTTAGATCCCTCACACCTATCCTCTACACTCTTTTTTTTCTTTCAGGAATAGCTTTCTGACAGACATCCCTGTAGCCTCCCACACAAAACCACTACAAGCATTCACAGAAGCAGAAACTTCTCAGGCTGTTAAGGGAGCTTCCTTTGGGGAGCAGCACTGTGCCAAGGTGCTCACAGCTTCTGTTGCAGAGCTACAGGAGGTTTGGGTTCCCCAATGTCTTCTTTATCTGCCTGGAAATGATGCTTTCAGGTGGGCTGCCAGGGAGCTCCAGTCCAAGCGTCTCCTCTACAAATGCCAGCTCTACAATAGGCCCTGCCAGGAAATCCCAGTCTCTCTTGCAATCAGTGAGGGTCTTAAATTGCTCCAGGGGGAAGACATGAGGAGATGAAATGGCTTCAAGTTCAGGGGAGGTTTAGATTGGAGACTGGGAACAATTTCTTCCCCAAAGGGTTGTCCAGCTCTGGCACAGGCTATCCAGGGCCATGGTGGAGTCCTTATCCCTGGAGGGATTCCAAAGCCATGGAAGCTATTTACACAGCAACTTGAATGGCACAAGAAAAGAAACATAATGCAGGAAAATATACAGCTCTAGATGCACACTCAGGCACTCACACAATGTTTTAGTGTCCCCTATTAGCATTTAAACACCACTAGAAGCCTGTCCCTGAGACTCCTGTGGTTCAAAGGGATCAAAATCAGCCCCAAGTGTGAGGCCTTTGTCAGTCTCTCAGGCAACACAAAAGAAATGGGGAAAGAGAAACACAGCAACTTGATGTAATTAAGCTAAAGGATTTTAGTGTTTGACAAACAGGGAGGCTGATAAGTTTTTTTCAAGCGTGGGAAGAGCTGCAAAAATAAAACCATAGAAAGAGTTAAGAAGAGAAAATTTCACTAGTTTTGGACTAAATGTTCTGTGGCATCATCATAAGACTATTGCTTCAGTGTGTGCAAGTGAATTTATCTTAGTGGGATACTGGTGCTGTGGGAGGTGTAGGCAGAGGACCAGTTAAGGCCTGATTCTGGCAAGGCAAGGAGTACTTTCCTCCTTGCCTTTGGTGTAAACCCATAGTAAATAAGAGCAATCATCAGTGATTCAGAGGTGGGTGGGTGACTTTTTTCACGTGCAGCAATGTGAAAATTGCAGAGATGTTGTGAAGAATTGAACTGGATGTTTATAGAGGCATTTTCTTCTCTTACTCTCTTAATCACAGGTAGGCCTCTTCAGCTTTCAAGCTGGAGAGAACATTTTTACTGCACCCTACTTTGTCAACCTTTGTGCTTTGTTGACTTTGTTGCAGTTGCGTTCCTGTGTTCCTGCTGTTCATCTTCATTATCCAATTTATGGATATAATGGGTGGGTAAATCACCAGGCGAGGCAAGTATAGATCTTCCACTATCCACAAGAGCATTGAGCTCTGGAGGTCTCTTCAGCTATGAGCCCAGAACTGTTGAATCCCAGAATGGTTTGGGTTGGAGTGATCTTAAATCTCATTTTGTTCCAGCCCCTTGCCCTGGGCAGGGACACCTCCCACCAGACCAGGCTGCTCCAAGCCCCATCCAACCGGCCCTTGAGCATTGACAGGGATGGGACAGCCACAGCCTCTCTGGGCAACCTGTGCCAGGGCCTCACCACCCTCATAGGGGAGAACTTTCAGCAGACAAACTTACAGAAACAAAGAATCGTTTTGATGGGAAAAGACCTTGAAGATTATTGAGTCCAACCATTCCCTCAGCACTGCTATGACCACCACTAACTCACATCCCTCAGCCACAGCTCGACAGCTTTGGAATCCCTCCAGTGATGGGGACTCCACCATTGTCCTGGAAAGCCTGTGTGAAAGCTAGACAAACCTTTCAGGAAGA
>WBNH01005225.1:4492-34810 GCA_013401255.1 Urocolius indicus
TGATCTAGGTGGACCTGGTTTAGCAGGGGGGTTGGACTAGAGAATTTTAAGAGGTCCCTTCCAACCCCTATCATTCTGTGATTCTGTGATTCTGTAAATGAAATTACTATTAATTAAAATAAGATTGCTCTCACAATGACCTGCTGAATAATTTTACAAGTGGTCTGGCTCAAGCCCAGCTGATCCATTTATAGTACAACTCATTCTCACATTCATGTAATTTTCTTTTTCTATTGTCTGTTCCTCTACCAACAGAAACAACAGTTTTTATGGGACACTGCATTAAAATGTCCAGCCAGATAGGAGCCAAGCTGTTTTCCTCTTTTCTGGAAAGGTTATTAAGAAAGATACCTACTGGGAGGGCTTTAAACTAGATTTGAACAGTAAAAGGGGCAATGCCAGGTGTGATAGAGGTAAATCTGGGAACAGCATGCAGGCATCCAAGGGATGGTCTGCTCCTGACATCCTTAGGTCTGTTGTCTTGGTTGAAGCTGGACATTCAATTCTTTGTGACATAAGGGAAACAAATGTTATTGCTCTAGAGGTCATAGACTCATCTGAAAATGATCATAAGGAAGTTAAGACTTCTTCCCTCTGAAAGGTAGCTGGATTGGTAACCTACCTGAAGTGCATCTACACCAACGCACACAGCATGGGCTACAAGCAGGAAGAGATGGAAGCCATTATACACCAAGAGAAGTGTGACATGATCACTATTATGGAGATTTGGTAGGGTGAGTCACACAGTAAATGTGGCACTGGATGCCTACAGACTATTCAGAAGGGACAGGCAGGGCAGGAGAGGTGAAACATTAAAATCAGATCGGAAGATAAGCCTTAGTTCCTTTTTTTCCATTTTCTAAAGTAGAGATGCTATATTTGCAATATTTTCCACATACTTGCAGTCCTTAGCTCGAGTATTTTTTCGGGAATCGTAATTATGAAGATAAATACTTATATACAGAAGTCAGTGATGGAAGGTATTTAAGAGATCAGGCAAATAAAAACAGTAGTTTCACAAATAAGTGACTTTTGGAGACACTGCAAAGAAGGCAGTTGTGGTAAAGTGATTTCATTGAAGGTGTCCCTGTTCCTAGCTGGGCGAGTTGTACAAGATAAGCTTTAAAGCCCCCTTTCAACCCAACTCATTTTATTATTTATGATTCTGACACTATGAAGGTATTAGTAGATACTGACATTACAGAAAAAGGTGTAGAAGTAAAGGAAAAGAAAGATCAAAGTTTTCGTAATAAACTAATAGCTATTTTACCATTTTCAGGAGAACATTGAAGAGGTTTCTGTTCTTGGGATGCTTGGTTTGCTTTCTAAGTGATTTTGATCAAGTCAACAATTTTAATTTATTGAAACTGAGGACAACATTTTGTAAATTTATAAATCAACTTCAGAAATATCCCTTTCATAATTTACTTTTTTTTTTTTGTAGATGGTTTAATTGCTGCTGTAGATAAATATGCTAAAGCTATAAAAAAAAAAAAAAAGGACTGACTGATTTAGATTTTTTGTTGTGAAAATAAAACCAAAAAAAACTACTTAAAAAAACAAAGGCACAATGATTTTTTTTGATTTTTCTTTTTCCAAAAAAAAGATTGAAATCTGACCACAATATACGTCCAATTGACTTTTGTGGAATAAGTGTAGCTTATGTAAATACTGACACAGACCGCCTCTTTCAGTCAGTGGCTGCTACCACCACATGAGGATGCTTTTCATTACAGCAGGAAGACCATGAGCCAGCAATGTGCACTCATGGCCAAGAAGATCAACGACATCCTGGGGTGTATTAGAAGAGCTGTGAACAGTAGGTAGAGGCAGAGGTTCTCCTCTCCTCTACTCTGCCCTTGTGATACCATATATTGTGTCCAGTTGTAGGCCTCTCAATTCAAGAAGGACAGGGAGCTACTGGAGAGAGTTCAGCACAGGGCCACCGAGATGATGAAGGCAGTGGAGCATCTCCCTTATGATGGAAGGCTGAGGGAGCTGGGACTCTTCAGCTTGGAGAAGAGGAGACTGAGCTGTGATCTCATCAGTGTTTACAAATACATAAAGAGTGGGTGTTAGGAGGATGGAGCCAGGCTCTTCTCAATGATGTCCAATGATAGGTCAAGTGGCAACGGATGTAAGCTGGAACATAAGAGGTTCCAAAGAAACACAAGGTAAAACTTCACTGTGAGGGCAATGGAGCACTGGAATAGACTGCCCAGATGCATTGTGAAATCTCCTCTGGGGACACTGAAAACCTACTTGGATGAGTTCCTGTGTGACCTTCTCTAGGTGGCCTTCTCTGGCAGGGATGTTAGACTAGATGATCTTTTTGCTGTCCCTTCCCACCCTTAGGATTCTGTGATTCTGTGATTTTGTGATTTAACATTCTAAGCTTTTTATATTTGGTTTTCAACAGATATTTTTTAATCGTGTGTTATTAGCCCAGCCAAAGTCCTGAAAGGAAATCTTGCTGGAGGTGCTGAGATGCTTTATGTGTCTCACAAGTTACTGATGCTAATGGTGGCTGTATGACATCCATAGAATCAGACTTCATTTTGCAGTGGTCTAAATACACTGATAGTGCAAAGATCATTTCCAGAACATCATGGCTATCATGATACACAGTGAAATTTCCTGAAAGCATGATACTTTTTAAAGCAGTAGGGAGTACATACAGAGGTGGTCCTCTGTGATATCTCTTTTCTTTGCTTATGCTGAATACCAATGTGTAAGCTCATTTAACTGATCATGAAAGTTTTAAAGGATGATAATCTGAGTCATAAAGCAGAAGTAAAATAAATCCAGTAGGAAGGAAGAGAAAAAATGGTAACAGATATGTAAAATCTTGCTCATTATAGCACTTTGAACATCACTGGATGAGTTGAACTGCATGCCATGTTAGTTTTGTGCTTTAAAGCATACAGAACTTTCTTTTACACTAACCATGATATATGCACAGTAGTGTTGTATGCTCACCCATTGTAGTTTAACTCACATTCAGATTTGTAACAAAGGGAACTTTTCAGAATTGCACATATTCACTGGTGATGAAAATGTACGAAAATGTGCCAAAAATTATCAGAAGTCAGTGACTCGTCAGCTGAGTGTCTGGCTTCCACATTTCTGCTATGTATTTCAAGAATTAGATAATCAAAGCCGAACATAATTTCTATTAGTAAAAGTAGTCTAATATTTCTGCACTTGAGATTTATTTTCTGCTTTCAATCAAATTTACTTAAGTACTGTCAGCATTGTCCTTACCCTACAGACATAATTTACTTTTCTTTAAATCTTACCTTGCCTTCTTGTGGGAAAATGCTCTCTGTTTCCATTACCATTTCACTGATTCTTCCTTATCCTATTTCTTGATGGATATGTGTGCCAATTTTTTGAGATATTTTACAGTGGCACTATGCTATTTCTGCACATTAGGTCTTTTTGGCATTGGACTGATGTCCAGAATGCAAAATTATCGTTTCCGGGTTTTGCATGTTATGCCCACACACACATACATGCATGCAGCAGATTGAGAAACATATGTCATTGTCAAACCTGGACTCCTGTCTAAGAGTTATTCAAAGCACTTCTTTCAAGATCTGCTTCAATGAATCAGTGTTTTGTGGCTAAAGGCAAACTGTTGGATTTTTATGCAATTTTTCAGGGATTTGTGTAGCATCTTGGTAATACAACAGTGATAATAAACAACTTGGACACAGTGTTCCCTGTATTAAACTCTGCTGATTATGAATAAGAGGAAAGTATGTAATATTTCATTTTACTCTGTTTCTTAGTGCTGTGGCGGAATTTTAAAATGCTTTCTTTTGTGTTTTAAACAATTGTTTTACTATAGCAATAACAATCCCAGTATAGCTCTTTTATCTAGAAACTAAGAAATTAATGCGCTTCTGTCCCTCCAAATTTAATTAAAACATATCACATATATACCTAGGCATTCACACAAAGCTGAATGGATTCCCCTGAAAGCATTTAACATGGTAGAAAGCATTATTATTTTCAGCATTTTTTTTGAGCACATCTGCATCCCTACTTTTTACTGCTGAAATCACAAATAAAATTACATTTTTATCAAATAGGAAAATTTTCATTTTTATTACTAAAAATTCAGCTCTTAAATTATCAAGTGTATTGATTTTTTATATTCTCTTTGCCAAGCAGATTTTTTTTCTCAATTGAAATAGAATTTAAAGCATTTTATTAAGCTGCAGCACTTCCTTTCTGCCACTGAATGGTGCTGCACTAGGCTACAAATGCACAGCAGGGCTCTGTGTGCCGTTTGAAAAGAGTCTTTTTAGATGAACGAGCTGTTTTCCCAAGATACAAGCCCGTGCTTCAACTCCATTTCTCAACAGCAGAGATGGAATGACCGCAGGGAGCATTTCTGCAGCCTGCGCTGGGGCTGGTACCTCCTCCCCCTATCCTTCTCCATACATTAACATATATTGTGTGCAAAATTAGTGCCAGATATCATCCCAAATACTATAAAATCATCTCAGTAAGCTTTCACAGACACACTAAAAAGTTTTAAGTGAATGGACAAGACAGCAGCTGCTGTCAGAATGGACAGTAAATCATGCTTGTTTTATCACACATAAGTTTAGGAGGAAGCTGACATACCAGTCTCTTTAAATAAATTTCAATTATCCTTTCCCTGGTAAAGTTATTTTGCAGTAGGAGGATAATTCTAGTATCATCACTCAAAATATCCAAAGGCAAAAATCATGTAAAGAACAGTAGAGATTTTTATCAGTTGTAGCAGGTTTCATACATCGGAGCTGAACACTGAAAGAGCTCATTATTTCTCTTGTGGAAATAATATTTTTGCATTTCTCCTTATATAAACAGTGCCACAGTACATGATTTGTAGAACTGCTGCAAATGCAAAGCACTTAGCAAGGACAAATACTTCTGTATAAAAGTACCGTATAATAATAATACATAAAACAGTAACAAGAAGCCAAAGTGTCATGAGAGATATTGAAATTTACATTTCTCAAATTAAGATAATTTCTCTTTTAAGTAACATTTGATGTTGAGATTTTAAAAAAGGGCTTGGAAAATCCAAGAAAATTCTGATATTCCAATGATGACTCATCATATCTGCTATTTACATATAGCAGCTGCCACAAATTGCTTAAATAGTTTCTCCCTAATTTTTCACGTTTTTCAAGGCATTATTACTTCACAAAAGAAATATAGAATATGTAACTAAATTAATTTAGAAGATTAGTTTTATAGGAACCATAGTTATGAGGATTATGGCTTTATTGCTCTTGTAGATGCCTAGAAATTTCATCTTTCTACCTCCCTTTTTTGCATATTTTAGAAAAAGTTCTATCCTGACAAAATCACACTTGTATTAAAAGAGAAGAAAGGTAGATTTGATTTCCTTTAGTCTAATCAAAGCTGGGTATTTTAAAAAAACTTGTTAACCTGGCAACCTTTAACACTTTTCTATCTTTAGGAATATATGACTTTATGTATTTTCACTCTTTTTATTGATGTTTATATATGAATATGAATTACATATGGCTATTGATGCTTAATATTTTGACACTTTCTAAGAATACAGAATATATTTATTCTGTATAACTGCATTGCTTGTTGAAGCTGATTAACTTAAGATTGCCACAATGTCATTTCAAGGAATGGAGGCGGAGGGATCTCTTACCGCTTATTATGAATAAGTAAGGAAATTTCAAATTCTAAGTATTGTATTTCATTCAATATGGACAAATATTCCTTTGTAGAACAACTGTAGTGGTTTTGCCTCAGCCAATTTTTGGTAGTGAGGGGGCTACAGGAGTGGCTTCCTCAAACAAAAATCTGCCACATGCTTCCCCAGTAGCTATTAGGGAGAAGGCCAGTCAATTCTAAGACGGACCCTGCAGCTGACCCTGGCCTGGCCAACTGGTGATGAAAGCAACACCTCTGTGAATAACGTATCGGAAAAGAAGTTGCTGCACAGTTGCTGAACAGCAGCAGCAACAGTGAGTGAGAATGTGAGAACATCTCTGCAGACACCAAGGTCAGTGAAGGAGGGGGAAGAGAGTGAGTAGGCCCTTAAAGAAAGACTCCCTTGTGACCTGTGGTGCAACCCATGGTGAGGCCCCTGCAGTCCCACAGGGGAGCAGAGATCCACTCACAGCCCATGGAGGACCCCAAGCTGGAGAGGGTGGATACTTGCAGTAGGCTGTAACTCCATGAGAAGCTCATCCTGGAGCAAATTCCTAGCAGGACCTGGGAGCCTGTGGGGCAAGAAAAGCCCACGCCAGAGTAGATTTGCTGTCAGGACTTGTGATCCTGTGATGGACACTCTGTGAAGACTTAGTATTCCCTGGAATTATAGGGATTGGAAAGCACCTCTAGAGGTATCTAGTCCAATGCCCTGCTTAAGCAGCTTCACCTAGATCAGGTTGCACAGGAATGCATCCAGATGGGTTTTGAAAACCTTCAAAGAAGGAAACTCCCCAGCCTATCTGGGCAGCCTATGACAGTGTCTTATCACCCTTGTGGTAAAAAAAAATTGCCTAATGTTCAAGTAGAACTTCCTGAGTTCCATTTTGTGTCCCTTATCTTGTCACTGGGCACTGTAGAAAAAAGACTGGCCCCATCCTCTTGATATCCAGTCTTCAGGCATTTATGAGCATTTATAAGGTCTTTCTTCAGTTTTTCCTCTCCAGGCTAAACAGCCCCAGGGCTCACGGCCTTTCCGCATGAGAGAGATATTCTAGATCCCTAATCATCTTAATAGCCCTCCACTGTCTAGAAGTTCTCTCTCTCCTTGAAATGAAGAGCCCAGAACTGGACACAGTGCTCTCAATGTGCCCTTAGTAGGGCAGATAGGGAAGAGAACCTCCCTCAACCTGCTCACGTGCATTCCAGGATGTCATTAGACTTCTTGAGCATGAGGGCACATTGTTGGCTCATGTTTAATTTACTGTCCACCAGAACTCCCAGGTGCCTCTCCACAGAGCTGCTCTTCAGTAGGTCATCTGCAGCACGTACTAGTGCATGGAGTTATTGCTCTCCAGATGCAGGACTCTGCAGTTGTGTCCTGGTTTGGGCTAGGATAGGTTTAACTTCAGTGAGGCAGTAGGAAGGGGTACAGCATGGGCAGCTGACCCAGACTGGTCAACAGGTATTCGATACCATACTAATGTCATACTCAGTACATATAGGCAAGGAGTTAGTCGGGGAGGCAGCGCTGCAGCAGTGCGGGGTTTTTTTGGCAGTCCGTCGGAAGTGGTCGTGTCGGGTCCTGGGTGGTGAGCATCTGTGACACACACCATTCCTTTTGTATATTCCCTTGTTTAATGTTATAACTCTTTTTTCCTGAACTTGTTCCTTCTTGTTGTTGTTCTATTAAACTGTTCTTTTTTCAACCTACACGGGTTTTTTCCCTTTCTCTCCAGTTCCCCCCTCTACTTCCCCTGGAAGGGGGAGGAGTAAGCGAGCACCCTTGTGGCTCTTTGTCTCCGTCTGGGCAAAACCACAACAACTTGTTAAACCTTGCTGATTTCTGCCCAGCTGTCAAGCCAGTCANCCATAAATAATTCTTTCTATCCTAAGTGATTTTAAATACTAAGGATTGTTTTATTTTTGTTATTATTTGCATCAAAAAATGCAATGGGTCATTCATTAGTTAGTAACATTAAGACTTTGTATTTATTAAATTTAATTTTTATTTCTATCTCAAGTCGCTTTTTATTGCCTATATGAAAATGTACTAATTATGAATCTATCATAAAGCTATCTAGACTGGTGATAGTATAGTGGATGGATAGCCTACTCTCTTTAGTCAATCAAAGCTTTCTCATCTTGGATATTGCCAGACATCTTTGAAAGGTTGACATTTATCTGCTCTAGGGATAATAGCACAATATAGAGCTCTTTGCACTCAGATAATGGACTCTGAAGTGAGTAGGAATTAAAATCAGCTGTAATAAAAATGGTTAGCACAAATATTTTTATTTTGTTGATGTATTAGATCAATCATACAAGTGACTTCTGACTGAATTCTATTATTTTTCTTTACTTATTCTTTACTTTATTCTTGTCATGCAAAAAAAGAGTTAAGATCAAGATTTTAGTTTGCTATAGAGCTTGATTTGCTTCTGTGTGTCAGACTTTCTTCTCTGCTTAAAACAATATATTTCAAGACAGAAGATGAAGTTCTGGTGAATCTGTACTTTGCAAACTTGTTAAAAATCTAGCTATATTGGCTATAAGTTGAAGGAATACAGATAAGGAGTGCAAAGACTGTGGAGGAAACCATCAGAAAAGTTTGCAGTCAGATGAATGCACTGCAAGAATTATATGCTTACAGTTATATGCTTAAAAATAGGATTGAAAGGAGATAAATGAAACAACATAAAATTAAACGATGTTTCAGACAAAAAATGAAGTTTTTTGTTGTTTTATTTTTTTTNATTTGTTGTAATACTCTGTCCTCTCATCTAAGTTGTTGATGAAGATATTGAATAAGACTGGCCCCAGAACAAACCACTGTGGAACCCCACTGGTCACAAACCTCCAACAGAATTTGGTACCATTGATCATCACCTTCTGGACTCTGTCATTCAGCACTTCATGCACTTCCAGTTCTTCATGCACTTCACCTTTCACTCATCCTGCCCACACTTCCTGATCTTTCTTAAAAGAATATTATAAGAGACAGTGTGAAATTCACTACTATCTCCTCATCTATCCAGACAATCAAGCTATGACAGAAAAATATGAGGTTGGTCAAGCAGAATTTTCTTCTTGGTGAACCCATGTTGACTCTTCTGTTAACTTTCTTTTCCTTCATGTGGTTAGAGATGATATCCACGATGAGCTGTTCCATCATCTTTCTAGGGATGGACGTAAGACTTTCTTCCAGTCCTCAGGGATCTCACCTGTAATGTGGAGAATATCTTAGCAAGAACATCAGCCAACTCCCTCAGTACTNGTATTATGTTTTCAATGAACCAGGCAACTTTTATCTGAAACATTACACTGGCTCAGTAGGTGTCAGATTAGATGTACATTACTCTATTATCTCCATGTACTACTTTGCATCAAGGGAATTGTAGAGATGGGACTCATGAGGGAAAGTGAATACATAAAAGATATCTCTTTTTGATTTTGGAGCTATGCTTTTACCATTAAGAAAAATCAATGGCTGGATTGACTCTGTTCAGTAGGGAGTATTATTGTTTCCCATAATGTATCTAATGCATATCATTACCAAAGTAATCACATTATTATCTGCCTCTGCTGTCCTACTTGCTTGGCTAGACATAAAACCAGAATTGTTTGTAATGGTGGGTTTTTTTCCCCTTGCTTCCTTAAAGTTGCTGTGAACTATATATCTTCACAATTCCTTTATGAGCTGTTTGAACTGCTCTGTACCTCTGAATTGAAATTGTTTTCCCCTCTTGATTTCTCTTTTACTTATGTTTACCTAAACCAGAGGTATCATTAACTCATATTCTGGCTTTTCTGTTTTATATTCTGTCATCATGCCATCTTATCTTGGATATACTATCATATACAATACAGTATAATAGCAGAAAGAGTGAGACAGAGTATGTCCTACATTTCAGTAGGCTTCAAATAATATTAAGGATCTCACAATGCTAGGGTTAGCAAAGAAACATTGTAACACTCAGAGAATTCATAGTGAAGGAAAGGGGGGGCTAGAATGTTCCTTTAGAGGTCATCTATTCCTACCTCCCTGTAGAGGCAGGTCCACNTGTGTGTGTATCTCATAAGGATTTGTGGATGTTCAGTTGGGCTAGTACATCCTTTACCCAATCCTCCTCCACTAAGGGAAAGTCTGCCTCTCTGCAAACTTTCTGTATTCCAAAGTCTGAGATTTCTGAGAAGTGGCCTTAACAGTAAAGGCTTAAACAAAGCATGCATTCAGTAGCTCCACCTTTTCTNATAGGTCAGGTTGTACAGGAATGCCTATAGGCTGGTCTTGAAAACCTCCAGAGAAGGAGATTCCCATACCCTCCTTGGGCAGCCTATGCAAGGGCTCCCTCACCTGAACAGTGAAATAGTTTTTCCTTATGTTTAATTGGAACTTCTTGTGTTCCAGCTTCATTCCATTATCCCTTGTCTGATACAGTTACTGATAGAAATATCTGATACTGAGCATACAAATAGGAAAAAAAAAATTCTGTTCAGAATCTTTTAAACTTATTGGCACTTGGTATTATACTGTAATAGTATAAATCAGTTTCCTTAAACGAGGTGAAGATACTATTAACAGCAGGGATGCCCTTGATATTTGCTTATCTGATGTAAACAAATTAAAGAAAATAAAAAAGAGCTTTTATGGCTATGTTCATAAAGTAGAGCAGACATAAATTCAAGTAAGACTTCAGTTCTATAAACTGTGCACACCTATGCACATTTGTTTTTTTTCAAATCTCTTGTAATGGCTTAAGTTTGGAAGTTATTTAAATGCGACTGAAGTAATGATTTCTATTTTTCAGGCTGGATTATAATAAGAAAAGAACAAGATTTTTGGCTTTTTCATGGAAAAAAAAAGTTCTGTCCATCTGGAGGGTGGCATATGATAGTGACTTACGCTTCCTCTGTATTTGCTTTCTTCTGAACTTGGCCAGAACTCTGCTACTCTTCGTGTAAATGACTAGACAAAATTCATAAATTTGTTCTTCTTCAATTTCTCCATGAATAATCAAAAGAGGGAATTAAAAGTAAGTTTAACACTCCATAAGTAAAGAAGAAAAAGGAATTCTTTTCACTGTCACTGTGAAGTTAACTGTGACATTATCAAATACTTTGAAATGCTAAAATTGAAGCTCTTGGGTATAATTTACACAAACATGGGTTTCTGTGTAACACACACACACACACACACAAACACACACACATAGGTCCACTCCTGCAATGTACAGGACTGTCATTGTGCACTGGGTATTGTGGATAAGATTAAAAGAGTCGTGCTCCTTTGATTGCTTTTCAACACACCATGTAGGAATGTAGTATGTACTGTCCATTACCTTGTAAACAAAATGAGGTTCAACACACTTTTGTTGCTACCCTTAATCACCTGCTCTCTTTTCCAAATCAGAATATTAAAAGACAACCAAAAGTCTGACATTACCATCACTATAACTAAAGAATAAGGGTAGTTTCAGAAGAGATTCATGCTTGTCAT
The DNA here is from genome assembly GCA_013401255.1 of Urocolius indicus. Taxonomy (NCBI): domain Eukaryota; kingdom Metazoa; phylum Chordata; class Aves; order Coliiformes; family Coliidae; genus Urocolius; species Urocolius indicus. The sequence continues at coordinate 15,690 of WBNH01005225.1, forward strand.
TTTGAACAGCTTGTCGTCTGTTATTATTACATACAGGAAAGTGCTATTCACAACCCTGAAAAAAAGCATATGGGTCCATATCATGGACCATGCCATTTTCACACATAACCAGCATAGACAACTGATATGAATAAATCTGTTTGTTTTGATCTTTTTTCTCAGTTCTTCAAAGTAATTTTTGCTTACATTAGTTTTCATTATAGTTAACATTTTCTTCATATCAGAAATTTTTCATATGTAACTGCTCATTACAATCTCATATTCTTAAAATGGGGAAGGATAAAGTGATTAGCTCTACATACTGACAATCTGCAGCAATATTGTCACTGTATAGCTAAGGCAACATGACTTTCTGCTGTGATCAATTAATTCACCACATAGATTTTTGTTTACTTTTACATGTTAGTTTAAAATGATATGATAAGAGATTATTTATATATAATATTTACATTTTAAAATATGTGGAATCACCACAAAAACTTGTAGATCAGCCCATAGTATAATCAGATTAAAACTCATTTCTCATAGGTTTTGTCTTAAAAACTCTTCAAAACATACAGAATAAAGAAAAATATCAGTTGCAAAGTTTTCTTTGTTACAATGCCTTTAATATAACAGATGTTTTCTGCATAGTTTATTGTAATAATGTGGTATTTTTACAAGACTCTTTTCATGTGAAATTTAATATTAGATAAAAATGTAAACAATAGTTTTGCAGTTGCACTCCTTTTTTTTCTCAATACAGTAAGGTTTAGAACGAGACACATTTTTTTTTATATTGTTGTGTTCCCCAGAAGCACCAACTCTTCAATGGTTTTGAATTTTTAAAAAGGAAACTGAAAATAAATTAACTACTTTTTTTACTCCAGTTTCCAGACCATTATAGAGGTATAATGTTATATAGTTGTAGTGATTTTGCCTGGGTCAGGTTTTTCAGTAGCAGGAGGGCTAAAGGGATGGCTTCTTTAAACAAAAAGAGTCTGTTTTGCCTGTGACGCTAACTGCTGAGTGATCTCTCCGTCCTTATCTAAACTTACAGGCCATTTGTCATACTTCTCTCTCTCTTGTCCAGTTTAGGAGAGGAAGTGATATTATGACTGGGTGGACATCGGGCTAAACCACCACAATAGTGTGTTGTTATTCTATGACACTTCTTTCTAAATAAGTGTAATTTTTTTTATGTACTTAGTTCTAGAAAAGTTTAATTTGAGTCTTCTTTCTCTTATCTGAGTCCTAAATATAGTTGGTTTTATTTGCCAAAGCTGGATACTGAGTACTTACATAGATTAGCATCTGATATTGAAAGTGCTGGACAGCGGTAGACTAATTTTGAGCAGGTGAAAAAGGCTTCTTGTGGTGGTTACGAAAAATATATATTAAAGAGTTTTTTGCCTTCTAATATTCTTTCTCTTTCCCCAAGTCCCTCTGTGGTGACAAATAACAAATAGTATCTACTAAACCATATTTAATTAGGTAATTATAACATAGAAAACTTAAACCTAAGTTAATGTAAGTATTTGAGGGAAACAAAACACACTCATATAATGCTGCTACTTATTTTTTCCCTAACTCTATCCAATATACTATTTCTTCTCTCAAACAGAAAAAAAATCTCACCAATATATTTCCCTAATCCTTACATTTGCTTATCTTTAGAAAATGTTAGTGATCTTTCTGTTCAGTCAGGATAGAATAAGTATTCTTTGTGAAAGCAAGACTTAACTATGTGTCATTATTCTTAGAAAACACAGGCTATATCATAATCTACAACTGAAAAGTAAAGGAGGAAATTATAGTATACTATGACATAACTGAAATGCAAATCCAATTGATAACAAGAAAACAGTAATACTTTCCTAGAAAATCTTGTCAACTTTGCAATTTTTATTCACTTAGAATTCCAATAATTTGTTCCTGTTTGAATAAATAATTTGCATTGTTTTCATCACTATAAAATCAGGTTTCATCTCAGTTAGAATGTGAAAGAAAGAATGTTTTCTACTGGATCTTCTGCAAATCCTTATGCCGATAATTTCTGCAGATGTCCTGGACATGTTAACCTCAATTCTCACCATCTAGTGCACACTTTCATGAAAGGGACTTAATTCTGGTCTTCTTCAGGCTTTCCATGCCACAAATGGCAATCTGAGATAACTCTTTTCCCCTGTGGAACATATTTATTGCTTTGTTATGTTTACATCCTTGAAGCTATGTTGAGATCAGAATGACTTTGTATGTGAAACTGAGATTGAAGTTCCTTTAGAAAGAATGTTAGGTCAGACTTTCTTTTGAAAGAAGAGCCTCCTAACCAGGCCAATAACGACTACTAAATCCTTGAAACAAAGGCAAATCTGAATTGCAAACAAGTAATCGTTCAGAAAAAAACATTGATGCTAAGAATTAATCTGAATATTACTATTCAAATTGAAGGAACAGACTTTTTCTTTGTAGTAAGTTTAAAGTATTGAAATATTGCTATCTTACAGAACACACACTTTCCTTAAAACAATTTCTCAGAGAAGTAGCTTTTCATTTCAAAAGGACTGCTTTCACTGCTTGATAGTTTTCCTGTTTCTTTATGTTCATTTCTAGATTAATAATTTAAAAAAAATAGTGATACATATGCAATAAATTACTAACCTTTATGATAAATATGCTCATTCAAAACACATTTGAATAAATTTTATATATATAATTTTGGCTAAGCTGATGCATGACCTTACCAAAATTGCCACATATTAGCAAAAAAGCTAAGTTAGGAAATATTAACGTACAATCTGTGCACTTGATTAAAGTAATTTTCACTGTTAAATAGGACATAAATGAGCCCAGAAATCTCAACTTGTTCAAAGATTCTCCACCTCTGTTTTTTTTTAAATCAAAATTTCTTCTGAGAGAAACAGACCATACAGTGAAGAAGTCTTTTGAAAAACAATACAAAACATAAATCTTGTGATCATATTCCATGAGATGTAATCACAACATTCATAACAGAAATTAATGTGAAATGAAGCTAATGTAAACAGATATAATATTTATTTCTTTTTATTTTATTAAGGTTGATGTAGAAAAATGAGAAGTTGAACAAAATTTTAGTGTTATACTAAAACTTTGGGTTATTTCTGTCAAGCTTGTTGAAAATACTGAACTTTTAATGAGCATCTCAAGAATATTGAGATAAGTAATTCAAATATTGGCTATTATTTTCTCCAAGTATTCTAAGCACAAATACATCTTGGAGAAGACTTACTGTCTACAAGTGCTGTCTCCGCAATCATGTCTCCATGTTTTGCAAAGAAAGTTCCAAGAGCTTTGTCTTAATACTTGGTCTAGCACTTAGTTTGACAGATCTGGGCCAGAAAGATTCATGCCCTGTGTTGGCCTGGCAGCATGAAGCAGTACGAATGATGTTATGATCAGAGTTTCTGTTTTCCTATCCTCTCAAGACGTAGTAATGTAGAAATTTTTATTATTGTTCTTTCCAGCACTGCTTCAAAAAGTAAAAAAAAAAAAAAAAAGGAAATGTAATATTAACAGAGGTGAAGGTAGTCAATGTTCATCTAGTAAATTTTTAATTGCTTTTAACATTGGAAGTCAGCTTCATGAACTTGCTAGTGTAACAACACTATATGCACCAAAACTTACATTATTTATGTGTGTTGTTATATATATTGTATTAAGTAATAAAACAGAAATGTTGCTAAATAAATGGGAGTCATACTATTTTAAAGATAGGAAGCACATTATTTAATGTTAGCTACTCCGTAACATAATTATGCCATATAAAGCATGTAATAAAGAAATATAGCAAATATCTACAATTGTAGAATATATCAATAACGAAAATATTTATTTCTTACACTTAGCTTTGTAGCCGGTAAAAGGCAGGCTTTCTAGAGGATGTTATTCTTCCTTCTGCTGTCATTTGAAAACTTAATGTATTCTACAGTTAGAATTATGCCAGCAAGTTAATCCATTGCCATCTGCTTTCTCTTTTCTAAGGCTTGTCTAAGTCTTAGTTTATGTGCAAGACTGGAAGTAGTTTAAATGGATAATATACTTCCTTTATGAGAAATATCACTTTACACTCCATTAACTTCAGATGTTGACTTTATATGTTATGTACCAATTATTTCCTAACAGGAACGGTAGAACAGCTTTTTCATGGAGGAAAACACATTATTACAACATGTTGTGTCTCAACATGTTTCATAATGACATGTTCCATAATAAATCACCATAGATCTGACAGACGATCAGGTACTATTAATATATAGATAATACATGAACTGTAACAGGAGGACAAATGTTCCCTTTGTCTTCCCATTGGAAATAGTGTGGATTTGGATAAGTTATTCTATGAAGCTTTGTTCCATACACTGTTTTTGTTCCATAACTGACAAAAATGTAATAGAAAATAATTCTAAAATTGTAAGTGGGTATTTCAACTTCACACTAGCACACTGATAGATATTTTCAGATCATGCATGATCTTACAGATGTGGAAAATTCACAGACATCAACGGAGGTTTGGGCTAAGTTGTGACTACGGAAATGTCTTTCTGAGTGCATAATTATCACTGAAATCAATAGTATTATTAATAAAGAGTATTAACATAATAAGTAAATAGCAACAGAATTCATAAAATTAAATTTGGGATACTGTCTGAAGGTACACTATTTTGTCTTCAACATAGGTGTTCAGGAACATGGATAACCATGCAGAATATTAAATAATCTCTTGTTTCTAAATATCTCCTCTGTTACTGAACCTAATAATAATACATTTGTGACTAGAGAAGTCATTTTTCATTTAAAAGTGATAATTCAATATATTTACTACATGTCTTGCTTTGTTTAAAAATGAATGCATCCTCTATCTCAGTGACAAGATTAATAGAAAGTTTTAATTGTTTAAAATGAAAAACAATTGTTAAGCTTGTATTTAAAATGTTAAGAATGTCAATACATCCTCTGTGACTTAAAATGTTAAGATTAAGTTACCATATCATTTACCAAATCTAAGTATGGTTAGGAAAATGATAAAAAAATATATGCATGTGTCTGTAAATGACATCTCTTCAGTAATGTTAAGCAACTTGGACATCCTTTTAGACAATCTGTCACGGAAACTGATAAGAATTACACAGTGACAGAATTCTATTAATTTTTATCTATTTCTGAACAACATATGTATATATAATGTTCAAATATCTAGATATTTTACAAATAACCTCATGCAAATGTTGAAAAATTTTAGGAGGTTCAAAAATCAAGAATTTTTGAAGTCATTAAAAATCTTGACATTCTAGTAAGTTACAAAGTTGTGAAAAATCAAGATTTTTAATTGAGTTAGATTTATTCACTCTCTAAATAATTAGTATATTTCTAATGATTTTGTCCTTATATAAGATGAGAAATACTGGTATAAAGAATAAATGATTCTGTGCCCTCTTATAGATTGTATTCAGACATAAAGTGCTCACATTTTCAGATGATTAATTTAGGTGTACCTGTAGTGTTGCCCAGTTTTAACTGAAAATGGGTTCAAAACAATGTCATTGGGTCTGCTAACTTTCTATCTAGAAAAAAAGTTACATATCCAGCTTTGGTGAGGAGTTTTCCAATTTACCAGTAGGAGGTGTATGAATAGTCCAGAGGAATGAAACAAACACAGGTTAACCATGGTAATGTAGGAACATTTGCCCATTAGCTTGCATGAGTGCATCTTAAGTCAGTCTGTATCAGACTAATTGTTAATATTGATGCTGACTTTACCAGACTCTTGTGCCAGACAGATGCCAAGAGACAACCTCCACATCTGGATGAGAAATTCCTCCTTTAAGTTAGAGCCTTAGATTTTAAAATTCTGGGCCTGGCACCACAAGAGCCAAAGCCTTTCACAAATTTTGAGAACAATGGACATTGTTCAAAATGGGTACATCAAGAAGCTTATCAGTAAACTAAACCAGGTAAATTTCAGCAAAGACAATGACTGGGTAAATACCTGCTTAATGACAGGTGTGCAGAAAAACTCATTTAGAATTGATAAAGTGGTATCAATAATCATACTGAGAGATCAAGAAAATAGAAAAAGAATATTTATTAAGGATTTAACAATGTACTGCTGGAACTGTATCAAGATGACTTTGAACTCCTGGGATTTTAGGACTGTGTTAGTGTAAACATATTTTTTTATGCTATTATCTCTAGCCCTGAACTATCATTGCTTTTGTTTCCAGAAGTTTGTCACTTCAAAATTGTATTAAATGGTTTTAATGTTTTAAGTCTGTATTTTCTTGGAAGAGATGGAGTTGGTTTTAGTCTTATCTGTTGAGTTTCAATGTGACATTCGGTGTTTACATTTGAATTTGTGATAGACAATTTTGACTGCATTTTTGTTTTGTGCAAGGCTTGTATTCTCTGATAAAGCAAGTGCAACTCGTTGTCAGGTTTCTAACTTATGCAATTCATCTATTATCTGTATTTGCAAGCAGTTCTAGAAATTTGTGGGTTTATGAAAGCCAGATATGCAAAGGAAAGGGAATGTCACTGGTTTGTGCAGAGCTACATTTGCTTGGTAACAGGGGGAAGGGGACCCTATAAACACTTCTCAAAACTTCTGCCTGCTCTGAGGTGGACCAAACTCTGGCTCAGTTGGGCCAATCTGTGGCCTCTGTGGTCATAATTTAAGGTGGAAAATCTGCAACAGAAGAGGAGGTGGAGGATGGTATAAGATGGCGGTGATCATGTTGATCCTACAGTCAGAGCAGGAGGAAAGAAGGAGGAGCGCTGGACTGGAGACTCCTCTGCAACCTCCATTGAGATCACAGGCTCTTCCCTGTAACCCACCAAGGGCCACGGTAGGACTAAGAGCAATCAGCAGTTGTGGGTGAGTGTGCCTAGATGCACAGGAGACTGTGTGAGGAGGTGGCCAAGACGCAGGCTGTACTGTAGAGCCTGCGAGCTGCAACATAGACTCACAGGAAATGGAGAGAAGCTGCAGCCCTTCGGATGAATGCATGTTGGAGCGACCCATGGAGGGCTGCCTGGACTGTGAGGGAACTGTGCTGGAGCGAGAGGATCAGCAAGGAATCCATCTGCCCTGAGGCANACTGGTTTGTGCAGAGCTACATTTGCTTGGTAACAGGGGGAAGGGGACCCTATAAACACTTCTCAAAACTTCTGCCTGCTCTGAGGTGGACCAAACTCTGGCTCAGTTGGGCCAATCTGTGGCCTCTGTGGTCATAATTTAAGGTGGAAAATCTGCAACAGAAGAGGAGGTGGAGGATGGTATAAGATGGCGGTGATCATGTTGATCCTACAGTCAGAGCAGGAGGAAAGAAGGAGGAGCGCTGGACTGGAGACTCCTCTGCAACCTCCATTGAGATCACAGGCTCTTCCCTGTAACCCACCAAGGGCCACGGTAGGACTAAGAGCAATCAGCAGTTGTGGGTGAGTGTGCCTAGATGCACAGGAGACTGTGTGAGGAGGTGGCCAAGACGCAGGCTGTACTGTAGAGCCTGCGAGCTGCAACATAGACTCACAGGAAATGGAGAGAAGCTGCAGCCCTTCGGATGAATGCATGTTGGAGCGACCCATGGAGGGCTGCCTGGACTGTGAGGGACACTGTGCTGGAGCGAGAGGATCAGCAAGGAATCCATCTGCCCTGAGGCAAGGCAAGCGACAGGAGCCATCGGGAAAAGACTGACTGACAAAATATTGAGAAAATGACATAAATGTCCAAATAAAATATGATTAATATATTTCTCATTAATATATTCTCTACAATGAGTCACTTTTAACTTTCAATCATGTAAATATAATAATATAGATTATTATAAAAGAGGAAATATTTTGTTTAACAAAATATCTTTAAGCTCCTCTTCAAGGACAGAAACCAACCAGTGTGCCCTGGGCTAATAATGTAAAAGTAATAATTGTTTTCTTGTCTTCACAGGCGTTACTGCCCAGAGTACGTGACCTTACCACCAGAATGAAGGATGAAAGGAGTCAGTCCATTCCCAATACAGTGACAGGAAGATGGCACAGGTGCATTTATTTTTAATTTGTAATTCCTGGGACTATCTGAGCTAAAATAGCTTTTAGAAATCCAGAAAGTTTCAGTAGGACATAGATTTTGGGGTAATTTGAAAGATGAAGTCATATTTTTCTATGATTTAAAGCTCTGCCTGGCTAAAGTGAATCAACATTAAATTCCTACTTCCATTTCACTTATTTTCATATGTCTTATACAACTTCATGACTTTCACCTAAAGCTATTGTAAAGAGTCTAGCCTGAAGATTGAGGAAACATAGCTCTTTCATTGCATGGCTTAATTGCTGATAGAAGGTCAAAAGTACACTACTTGACGTTTTGTGGTAATCATCAGCGGAGTTGATTTGAAGAGAGTACATTTCTCTCTTCTCTTTCAATGACATCGCTAAATCAAAGTTCAGTGAATCACGGAGGAATTATTTCTTATCTTGTACTGTATTTGGACAAGGAAACAAAACCAAAAGCAAAACATGAATAAAATGTCTTCTGTGCTGTGTGTCGTTAAATAGCCATTAAACATGAAAGGATGTTTTGACCTTAAAACTGCAGTAACATATATCTCTTGAGTCAGTATCTAGTCAATGCAGACATTTTATGTATCTTCGTATTTTCTGTGTTTATGTAAAATCAGCAACGCTTTCTATTTGATAATTAATTAATTTATCTAAGTTTTAACATATTTTTTTTTCCAATTTAGTAAGTGAACATATAAGTTTAGAACTCATCTAAAGGTCATTTATAAATATCTTTTGATTGGTCCTGTAGAGGGGATTAAAAGTCCAATAATGGTGTTTTTCAATTATACAACAGTGTTTTGCTTTCAGTAGTCTCTTGTTCTGATGTTGACTGAGACCAAACATCAAAAGTATCCCCAAACAAATGCATTGTTTCTTTCTTTGCTTGTTGGGAATTCTCAGAACAGTAAATGATCAATACTGTTCTAATTGACCCAAGCAATTTTTCTACTCTTTTACTCTTATTACACCAAATTCAAAGGAGACTAAAAATAACATGCAGTGTACTAACTTCCATAAATATTCTTTACCACTTCAAGGAATAAGATAGATGAATAATAAATTAAATGCACACAGACCAGTTATAAATTTACCTTAGTGTAAACACAGTATGTAGATTTTAAAATAAGCAAACAAAAGCCAACAAAATTAATATTTTTGGATAACGTGAAAACCTGGCACTGAATCTCATTCATGCTAAAAGAGTGTTATTTTATTTCCTAGGAAAGCAGGTAGAGAATTACAACACAAATTGCCAACCTCTTATTTGGGAAGAAAGTTTTGCACCACTGTGCCTGGAAGAACTCATATTTAGAACCCTCTATTAGCAAGAGCTGTTATTCTATTAGCAAGAAGACTATATGTCAGATCTTTGATAATGTAATATTATTAGTCCAAGAGTCAATGTGTTGCATATTGTCACTGATAGTGCAAAATAATATCTTTCAAGCTGTTACAGTAAAGTTTTACATAATATTTCCTTTGGATGGACAGTAGAAATGTCCTAGTGACTTTCACTTTCTTTTAAAGTTCTTTGTTGACATCTTTTTGCTGAAAATAAGCTGCATGTGTGTGTGATTCCTGCATATGCAACATGTTTTGAGGTGATTTAAACATGAGAATTAGCTGGTGGCCCTTATGTGTGATCTGAGTTGATGGTCTCTGCCCCTTTCCATGGACACAATTTTTCAATACTAATAAGAATCCTAGCCTTCTAACACCTTCAAAGCCAAATACAAGGGAATGACCACCTTCTTCTTCCTGCTGACAGCACTGCTCCTGATACAGGCCAGGATGCCATTGGCTTTCTTGGCCACCTGAGCACACTGCTGGCTCATGTTCAGCCGTTGTCAATCAACACTCCCAGGTCGCTCTCTGCCTGGCAGCTTTCCAGCCGCTCCTCCTCAAGCCTATAGCGCTGCTGGGGGTGTTGTGGCCCAAGTGCATGACCCAGCACTTGGCCATATTGAAACTTATGGCATTTGCCTTGGCCCAGCCATCCAGCCTGTTTAGATCTCTCTGTAAAGCTTCCCTACCCTCAAGCAGAAGGACATTTCCACCCAGCTTGGTGTCATCTGCAGATTTATTAAGGGTGCACTCTAATCCCCTCATCCAGGTCACTAATAAAGATGTTAAACAGGAGTGGCCCCAGTACTGGGCCCTGGGTGACACCACTCATGACTGGCCACCAACTGGATTTAACTCCATTGACCACAATTGTTTGGACTCAACCATCAGTTTACTAATATACCAGGATGATCATACTGAAACATGAGTGTATGTATATAAATACAATACATACTATGTGCACACTATATTTAACAATATGCTGCAAACTATACATGCATATATACATATACATATAAATACACACACACACACTTCATACTAAATATGCATTATATAACATATAAACTCAATGGTTGCTGTTAGAATGATTTCTTAGGATATCTGAAAGGTGTTTGTATCTAAGTCTTTATCTAAATGTCCTGTTTGTGCAATTCCTTTCAAGAGAAGAACAAAATTCAGAAGTTCATGTTAAAAAAGAAGAGGGAAGGACAGACTGAACATATTTTAGCTTGTGTAGGCAAATAAATACATGTGTTTTTTAAAATGTTATATATTAATGTTCATGCAGTTGTCCAAATTCACAAAATATGCTCGTAGATTTTTTTTTTTATAGTAGTAGTCAAATTATTAAATATATCATAGTAAGTTTCATCTATGCCTAATGTGCCTACGTTAACTGAGATCTTTTAGTCTAAGGAGGATACACTTCAGTGATACTTGTGCAGAGCTGATGCTCCAATTATAAGGCAGGCATGCAGGAATAAACAGAAGGGTAAAGGTGTCATGGGACAACCAGAATTTGATCATGTGCAGAAGCTCAGAACAACATACTTTTAAGTGTCATGTAGAAATAGATAACCAGGACAGGATAAATGCAAGACTGTGATCTTTGAGTAAGCCCTTTTTCTAGTAACAGGAGGAAGGCCATAGAAGGTCGAATATAAGTAGCTTGCATGTCATCAGAATAATGATGACCTCTGGCATTTAAAGTGCCTGACTTGATTGTAATCTCTCTGGCCTACTTACACTTAAAGTAAAACAAAGACTGTAAAATGGCCATGGTATTACTATTCAATGTGTAGAACTGTATGCCATGCTTTCTTCTGCATGGATGTATCCATACTTTCGCTCATTTGAGGGGTTAGCATCTTTATGCTATGTATAGTGTGGGAGATAGGAACTTTACAGGACTGGGGTTCGAGACAGTAAGCTGTAGAGGAAATGTATCCTGCTGTTATCAGATGAGAAGAAAAAAGACTCTATTTTGTCCTGTGTTATAGAAAATAAGACATACAGTAAATTGTTTTCAGTGCCTCTGACACCTTTTGTTGTGCTTTTTTTGTTTACAGGTTTCTTTGTAAATATTTTTCCGCCAGATATTTTATTCATGAACAGAACACTTTAATGAAGTATTTTTTTTAAAAAATAAGTCCTGAAATAACATCATAATTAGGAGAAAAAAAATAAGTATCTATAGATGTTGGTCATAAAATATAGCTTATTTGAAAATAAAAGCAATGTTTAAATCTGTACAAGTAAATACATTCATTAAGTAATTAATCATACAGGCTTCTATGTCTGATAATTATTGCTGGATAAACAAATATAAAATACTTTCCTAACAATAAAATTTACTCTTGGCTTCTCCCATGGCTTTCAATTAAGTATAATGTACTGGTAGTTACTTATAAGAAGTAATAAGAGAATCAGACTAATTGGTCATAATAATCCCAACTTAGAGATAATTCAACAAGGCTTGCCTAATTAACTTGAAAAGAAAAATCTCCCCAATAAAAAGATGAATATTTTCTTCCCTAGAATTATTGCTTTTTGGTAATGAGCAGTGTTCTTAGAAAATGAGTATTCAATATAAAACCAATTAGTTTAAAAATTAAGTTAATTACCAAACAAAATTTCTGCATAATTTCTGTTAAATTCAGAGATATTTTTAATAAGATTAATATGGAGAAAACAAAGAATAAAGTCAATTTAGCCTCAGTTTAATCTCTTAATCAATAACAATGTTTGGTTTTTTATACGTATTTATAGCAATACTTATAGCAATGGTTAATTTAGCATTCAGAAATTAATTCATAACCAAAGGGCTTGAAAATTCAGTTAAGCCTGTTGTTTATATAGTTGAATAGAAGTAAAAGATGTATTTCATTGTCAATGTTCAAAATAAAATATCAGCAACTCTTTTTTGATCTTAACAATAGTGTTGAATTAAGCCTGATCGTGTATTGGTTTGTAATTTATGTCACTGATGGAATAAATATGTATGTCTTAAGCAATGCAAAGAACTTCAGTTCTTCAAGGTACTGAAAATAAGAAAGATAAAAATGAGGCAGCAGGGAACTCAGTCTCTTTTCTTTCTTCTTAGTAGTTACAAGGAGTTAGAGAAGATACAACTCAAAAACTGAATTTCATGTGTGTAAAGTTTGATTTCTCATCCAATCTTTTTTTTCTGCATAAATTAGTGACCAAATTATCTTACAATATATCATCAGACATTCCAAAATGGAGTTCATTCCTTGAAAATGAAATATATTTTGGACTTTTCTCTCCTACAAGCTAATAGAATTTAACCTAAAAGTCATTGTGATGTAGTATTAGGAGTATGAGAAATTAATTCATGTTTGAAAGAAATTCTCTACAGAGATATTTGAAGACAGAATTCTGGTTAAGGAAAGAAAGGTGGTTTAGATGAGGCTGTTGGCTTTTCCTAAAACAGAGAAATAAAAGCTGTTACTGCTACACTTTAGCTGTCTTCTAAGATGCTACGAGAAGAGAAAGAACTTGGAAATTTTACGAAAATGTACATGGGTATAACTGTTTCCCTTACTATGCACCTGAGTTTGTAAAACTTGTCACAGAGTATCATCTAGCTTTTTACAGTAAAACAGTCTCTTTATGCCTCTAAAGGTGAAATACATAACATATTTGTTATCTGCTGGCAAAGACTCCCCTTCGTTAGTTGAAACATAACCTTAGCGAAGCTTCTCTGGGGAGCACAGCATTTCCAGCTGATTTGCAAAATGTCGCTCTGTGTGTCTGTGGTCAACAGTGAAAGGAGGCAAATAATCTCTCCATTGCAGATATCTTTAAGAGTGCTTACAGCTGCTGAGGGCTTGCCCTCTCCTCCTACTGAGATACTCTTACAAAAACTCTTAAAAACCTTATCAAAAGGCTTGTTTTTAAAGCAGAAAGAGACCTGTCAATAGGAAGGAGGCAGATCCAATGAAACCCCAGCTTTTGAAATAGTCAATAAAAATTACTCCAATATTAGTATTCATTTGTAAGAAGTGGAAACACTGGGGCAAGCGTGACAGCACAGAGTAGTACAGCGTTTTGTACAGGATTGCCTTTTATGCCAGTTCCAAGGATAATTTTGGAAACGTCCAGAAATTTCTGCTTACCACTCTGCCTTCCTTAGTGATCCTAACTTAAGTACTTGTGGTAGTTTGACCCTGGCTAGATNGAATGAAAAATGTGTCATGATTTTGTAGGGGCCATTTCTGGTGATAGGGAAGAATCTGTAAATATAACTCCTGCTCAAAACTCTCCTCAGCTCTGAGCTAGACTCACTTCTGGGGCTGAGCCAATTAGACACCTCCATGATCAATTTTTAAGAAGAAGAAGCTGGAAGAGGGTTCCTCCTATTCCTTCTTGTTGTTGCTCTTTTGTTTCTGGTTGTTGGTGGTGGGAGGAGGGGGAAGAGAGACCCTAAGGTCAATGAGGGAAGAGAGGAGGAGGTATGCTAGACCTCTCCCTGCATCCTATGGAGAAGATGGCTGAAAGACATTTGTTTGCGCTTCATAAAAGACCTCCTGGCAGGGGCAGTGCCTATAGACAGAGGAGGCCATGTCCCATGGGAGGCACCCCATATTCACAAATGCTGTAGCTGTTGGGAAGAACCGACACCAGAGATATTCATTAAGGACTACATCCCCTGTGAGGGGCCCTGTATCAGAGCAGGGGAGGAATGTAAGGAGTCCTCCTCATCTGAGAAGAAAGAAGTGACAGAGACGATCCGTGAGAGACTGACCACATCCCCTCTTCCCCACCCCCCTGAACTGTCGAAGGGAGAGGAGGTAGAGATATAGGGAGCAGTGAGCTGGGCCCAGGAAGAGAGATGAGGGAGGGAGATCTTAAAGTTATGGTTGTACTTTTCTTATATTCTTGCCCTGTTTTAGCTTTTTGTTGTTGTTGTTCTGTTCTGTTTCTAGTAGGCAGTAGAAAAAATTTTCCTTACTTTCCTCTCTAGGTCAAGTACTGGAGTTTGTTTTTCCTGGAACCGTAATTGGCAGTGCGTCCTCCTTGCCCTTGTCTTGATCCATGACATCATCAGCTATCTTTGTTTCCTCCCATTTTGCTGGGGCTTCTGCCATGGTGGTGGTGGATGGGAGGTAGTGGGAAAGAGACTGTTTTGGTGCTTCATTGCTGTCTAGGCAAAACCACGACAGGCAAATACTAGAAAATTAATCTACAGCAGGAATTGCTAAAGAAACAGATATCAGCTTCCTATTTTAAAATCAGATTACAAACTCTGAGGATAAATTTATGAACTTTGAGTACAATATGTCTGAAGTCTAAAACATAAAAAAAAGGTTTTCATGATTAAAAACATTTTAAAAAAGTTTTTTAAATGATTAAATGTCATTTGAATGTTTGTTCCAGCTTAGATCTTTTGGAGGCATAATACCAGTCTATTGCAACATACTGCATTCTTGGTTTAGCTCTGGGTTCATGCTGTATTTCCATAACAGGAGGATGAATGGATTATTGATGAGTGAGCAAGGGAAGTTAATGATTGCTTTGGGGAAGCAGACTGTGCTGACAGAAGGAGAAGGTTTTAGAAGGAGAAGAGAGAGAAAGTCATTAGCTTTCATCACCTCAAGCTTAGAGGTAAGCAATTACTGATGGAGTGGGACATGGCATCAAGGAATAAGTGCAGCTTCTCTCCCCTCCAATGATGAGTGAAAGGGGGAAGCCATTTTCAGAGGACTGAGTGGAAATGGAGAGTGTGTCACAGTGCAGAAAGTGCCAGGGTGCAATGACATGTGAGCAGAGGTAAGGTTGTGTGTGAAACCTTGTTTTTTTTCTGCTCTGCCTGCTCTCACAGCTTGGAGTTTTCTCCATAAAGAATTCTCAATAGTCTTATATTTTACTTTTCTGTAATCAATCTTTCTGAACATAAATGTTTGGATCTAGAAGTTCTTTATCTTTCTTTGTAAAGTTTGCATAGGAAAAGATCTAGAAAAACCCATACTAGTACTCTGAGTCACTATCCTGTGTTATCCTGTCACAATCATCCAGAGTCTTATTTACTATATATGTTTATTGGTCAAATTTTAAAAGACTTTAATGAAGCAGGTTATCTGAAAATCTTAGTAGTTAAATTAACAGCATATGATAGACTATAGACATTGAAAGAAGTTAGAGATGTAATCTAGTGGGGAACTTAGATGATGCAAAGGCATTCTGTATGTCTAAGAGAAAGACTGTAGGGTTATGAAAGTGGTTTCTGTTGAGGAAACTGCATCAATGGAAAAGTTTTCTGAGACTCACACTAAATGTCACCATAGGACAGGTATGATCTGCCAGATGTAGCCTTCATATGGATCAACTTTTAAATGCAAACTTCTATGATGAGTCTCAGCAGAAATGGGTGATGTGATAAGAGTATGTAAAACTCTTCCCATTATGAATAACTCATCATGAATAAAGGACAAATTCCCCATACACTCTGTGAAAAAAAAGCCAGCTTTCTATAAAATTAAGCCTCACAAGGCAAATACACTCTGTTACCCACACTCCACACATAAACAGATAAGTAAATTAAGAGATCTGCTTAATGAAAAGCCTACAAAAACAATATCTAGTTTAGCCACCTGTGATTGTCTGCAGCCACTCAAATAATTTTGAATGGAATATTCAAACTAGTTGAAGGTAATAGTCAGTTGTAGAGTGCATAGAAGAACAGGCTGGGTCACACTGTTAAGGGCATAAGACACACTGGCAGTTATTGTTCCTTTCTCACTGATTGTACCTACAGGCTTTACAGCATGTGTCTTACCTGCTGGTGTTTATATGGTGCAGTAGCATCTAGTTGTATAGATGCATTACCCTTTAGTGTGACTTTCCTATGCTTTCTTATACAAAAAGAAATGTACATCTGCTGCTCTCTGTTCAATGGAACAAAAAAAAGTATATGGTGTGGCTGAATAAAAAGCATCTAGCTCTAGGGCTGCTGTTCCAGCACTTTTTTATAAACATTAAATTCAACCATAAACATATTTTAATACAACTTTCTCAGCTGTCTGTGTTTCTGGCTCTGTATTGCATTGGTAGAGCTTTTACACTAAATATTCTTCTCCCTATTTTTTACTTTGGTAGTTTTTCCATGTCAGAGCTATGTATGATGCATGCAGAAAAGATTACAGCTTTTCCCAGAGTTATTCTTGCCATAGTATGCATATTTTGACAAAGTATACACAACTGTGAATGTTTTGCTGGTGTGTGATGAAGAGATGGCTAGAAGTATCTGGGGAATGTGAAATTAGTAAGATAAGACTGTTTATTTGTTCACAACTTCTTTTGCAAGTCAAGAAATTGTCTTAGTGTTAAATATGCAGGTATTGGATATAACTTAGCAGATAGAGACAGACATCTATATCTGGGTATGTCTACAAGGTCTTTTTACAGAAGGGAATTCAGTGGCTTCAGAGGCACTGACTTCTCAAGAGATGATATGTAGTTGCACTGGAGAACTCTGTGTGAGGAATGGTCTCAACATTTATTGACATCTAAAGATATAGCTACAGATACTTTTTTGCCTTGTTTTGTTGTATTAAAATGTGACATGTAGACAAAATAATAAGAAACATTATTTATAAGGCATTTTTAAAGGTCTAGATTGTGTGATGAGATTTAACAATTTGTGATTTAATAGTAAACATCAAAGCAGCCCTCTTGCTTTTGAAAGGTCTTTCTATATGAAAAAGCTTGTAAATTGTTTCCAGTTTAATTCACCCTACAGATGATATTCAAGAAACATTGTCAATAGTATTGTACTAATATAGAGGAGGAAAGAGGGAAACAGTAAGATCTCCAGCTATGCAGTTGGAAAGCTGTGATCTATTTACTGTCACTGAAACTTGGTGGGATGAATCACATGATTGGAGAGCTACAATCAATGCCTACAAAATGTTTAAGAGTGATATATAGGGAAGGAAAGGTGGGGGGTTTATCTCCTACATTAAAAAAAAAAAAAAAAAAAGATTTCACAGACCTGTCCTTAATAAACAGCAATGAGAAGCTCAACAAAAAGTTGAGAACCTATGAGTGAATATTAGAGACTGTTGCCGTCACTGGCAACAATATCTGGCAGTCCAGACTGATCTCCCAGTCCACCGACTGCTGAGGGGAACGAATCACTGCATATACGGTGCAGATGATGCTCAGTTTCCGCTTTATTGTTTATGTTATATGCTTATATCTGGTGACATAAGCACCTCCTCTTGCTCTGCCCCGTGCCAGCCCTTTCACTTCCTCTTCACCCCTCGCGTTACAGTCTGAGATCTTCCAAATGCCTACTACATCTCCCCCTTCCTAATCTTGATAGTTCCCATGTCCTGTAGCATGGACTGATACTCAACATTAATACAACGCAAGCATTTGCCTACTTCTTGCAGTTGCACTAGTAAAAATTGCAGCAATATAAGTAAAAGGTGTTAAGCAAAGTGCTAAGGTTAGTTGCAATAAAAGCATGCACATGTTAACTGATTTTATACCGGAAGGTATAAACAGGTGCTGGTTGTGCTCCACTCTGTCACCCAATCCTGTCAATAGATGGGTGACACTGGTTTGATCTGTGTGACGATGAATATTCTGAGGAACACTTCAACTTGCAAAAAGAAAACTCAAGAAATCATTAGACTCTTATTTCTGGCCATACTCATGCTGAATTCCTTCCCTTTCTACAAAGGCTTACCCCTGACCCAGGCATCTAAGTCTTCCTCCTGGCTCCCACGCCCCAGAGTCAATTTGCTGCAATTTAATGGCTAGTAATTGATCTGCAGCTACCAATTCCTGCTCTCTAAATTGTACTCATGCTGGTATGGTTCCTGACCCTCGAGTAAAATGATTAAGAACATACAGCAGCACATTAAGATATCGTGTTGTTTATCTATGGGAATAATATTTCCCATATTCTCCCTCTCCCTAAGGTGATCGAGCTGCATCTTAAGTGTAGCATAAGCACGTTCAACGATCACCTGTCCCTGGCTGTTATGAAGGATGCCATGCACCCTGTCAACAGTGCTCGTCAATAGCATTCTTTGCTGGTCAGACAGAGTCCTTAGAGTTTGTGCTCTGCTCCTGGTTTTTTTTTTGCTAATTTCCACAGCCCCTGGGCCACTTGCCACACCCCCTGGGCTGGTTACACCGCCCACTGGGCCAATAGCCATGCCTCCCGGGCTGGTCGCACTGCCCACCGCATGGGCTGCTGGCGCCATCTTTGAAATCTCGTGGCGCAGCTGAGATTTTTCTCCCTCTGACTCCAATTGCCCTGGCGCTATCTTGCACTGGTGGCGCAGTTGGTGTACTTTTTCCCTGCATCTTCTTTTTCTTTGATGGTTCCTGCACGCTCCCTGGTACCCAATCCAGCACTAGATCACACTCTTTTATCTTCTCCTGGCTCTTGTGCTCACTACAGACTTCCTCAGCTATCTCTGTGCTCCACCTCTCTCCACGGACGATCTCCCATACCATCAGCCAAACACGCCTTGTCTCTGCTGCCCCCAACAGGGTTCTCTTAATCTCTCTCCATGATTTAAAATGCTGAACCACTCCTTTAGTCCCTGCCACAGCAGTCTGCAGCACTCCTCACCTCTGTAACCATAGGATGCAATCGGCTATGGGCACGCTATGAATCCGCTCACCTACCTCAGACGCCACTGCCTTGAGTACCTTAA
>WBNH01005226.1:1434-18220 GCA_013401255.1 Urocolius indicus
GAAGGCAGTGAGGGGCTGGGAGGTGGAGGGGAGGGTTTGGAGGGCAATGAGGGGCAGGGGAGGGCTGAGGGGTGCCCTGGGGGAGCAAGGAGCTCCAGGGGCATGGGGGTACACCAGGGGGTAGAGGAAGGCTATGGGGGAGCACTGGAGGGGAGAGAGGTAAGAATGGAGGGAAAGATGGGGAGCAGCGGGAGAGAGTAGGGGTAGGAAGGGGAAATACAGAGATCTAGAGACCCCAGGAGTGGGGAGAGGCTGTGGAGAGTCTGGGATGGTGCAGGACTACAGTTTTGGGAGCTGTGCCGAGATGCTGAAGGTTTCTGGGAGGATGGGGGAGGCCTTGGGGAGGTGCTGGGGGACAGGAGGGGTTGTGGAGAGATGAAGCCTCCTGGAGCTCTCCTGAAGCTCTCATTGGGGTCAGGACAAACCCAAAGGCTTAGGAGCCAAACCAATTGTCTGTGGGGAGTTCCTGTGTCTGGGAGCATTGTTTAGTTCTGGCTCTGAACTTGGCTGGGTTGCAGAGTGGCTTTCATGGGTTTTGTTGTGCTGTGAGGCTGGGGAAGTGCCGTGTTGGGGCTCTGGAATCATCCCATCAGGGGTAGGGAAGGAATGGGGTGGGGGAGTGTGGGGGGTGTGTGTGTGAGCAGCCCAGATCCCAAACTGGATCCTTCCTGCTGCTTCTCCACTTCAGCCCCTGGGAGAACCAGTCACGTCCCCTTGTGCCTGTTCTCAGCCCCTTTGGAGGGGAAGCTTGGTGCCCTCAGTGATGGGCAAGCTGGTTTTTAGCCAGTCTGTGAGCACCCTCTGTGCAAGGTGTTGTGCAATTCCCTCGTCCACGGTGGTTTTGTAGCCTGTGGAATCCGAATAAAGACTTTTTCCTGGCTCTGTTTTTGCTGGGGGGTGGCTGTGCTGAGGGCTGGAGCAGAGAGGCAGGCAGGCTGCTCTCAGCTGCTCTGTGTGTTGGGCACACAGGGAGGGCTTTTGTTTTTCCCCAGGGAAGTAAAGCCAAGCAAGAGGTTTGCAGCCTGTAAGGACAGTCCTGCAGGGTCCTCTGACTCAGCTGGTGTCTTTGGAGAGGGCAGGGCGAGGAGGAGCCTGGGTTAGAGCTCTGGGTGCAGTGAAACTCAGCCTGATTTCACCACACCAACGAGCTCTCTGTGCAACAGCCTAACACAAGGGGATGCTGCAGCCCTGGGCCCTGAAATGAGTGGTTTAAACTGCAAAGAGAGCTTGTGGGCAGTGCCAGAGGGACAGACACCACCTGGATGGTGGTAGAAAGCAGCCTCTGTATCCAAACTTACCCCTCTGCTTGGGACAGAACGTGTGTACTGAGGAGCTTTGTCTGGTTTTGGACAAGCTGTAATCTTTACAGGCACCACAGTGATGCTTCAAAGAGGAAAGAAGCAGCCATTTGGTTTGGAAATGGCAAGCAGAGGTGCTTGGCACGTGGAGTATTGCTTGGTAATGACACGAAGTTGGTGCTGTACACTCCTGGCTGCAGCTGCCCTCACTGATTCGCTCTGATTCCCCACAGAGTGGGCTCTGGGCTTGGCTCTGGGTGAGCTGTGGCTCTCTTCCTTGAGCCACACGTTTCAGGAAGGGACCTGAGCTACAGGGAAAGGTCTGGGTGGAACGCAGAGGCTGGGGAAAGAGTAATCTAATGTCCTAAAGGTCCCTTCTGGAAACCCTGAGGGATGCTGAGGGTCTGTGTGAGGGTTTGAACCCAACACAGTGACTTCTCCTTTATCAGCTCCCTGTGGTAGGGACTGGCTGAAGCCCAGCAGACAGGAAGAGGTGGCTGTTGAGTTCACACACTCATCGTCTGTGCTGACGTGCACGAGCAGACGAGCTGCCCTGCTGCTCTGTGGGGCTGCTGCTGGGCTGTGGAAGGGTTTGCCCTGCTGAGGGCAAGGTGATGATGATGATTTTGTTCAAAGCTTCGTGTAGTTTTGTGCTTGTATTTTTCTACACAAGCGCTTGAGCATCTCTTACTGAGTCCCCCACAGCTCCATTTAACCTGGTTTTACTGTAGGGGTGGTTGCCCCAGTGAGATACCTTAGTGCAGAGGACACCCTCTTCCCACCCTCATGCCACAGCTCAGCTCAGCTCCAGCAGCACAGTTGCCTGAGTGTGGGGGATTTGCACCCTTTGCATCTGCTTTGACTGAAAACAGGGCCAAGTCCACAGGAGGAAGAACTGGAGCTGTGTGCTGTGAAGGAAGTTTCTCCTGAATGTTGAGATGGGTGATGAAATATTAATGAACACCCCAATGAGTCACCAGCTGGACTGGATTGGGTCTCCTGCTTCCCAGGTTGCTGGGGAGCTCTAGTCTGCTTTTCCTCAGGCAGGGAGGCTCGTGGGATGCTGCTGCTGTGGGATGCTGGCTGCACATTTCCTGCTCTTGGCAGCTTCTGAGCCTCTTGCCTCTTGCAGCCAAATCAGGCACAAATCTGAAAGTTAAATTCCAGCTCAGTTGCATGGGAATAAGTACCCTGGGAGAGGAGGGAAGGGGGGAAAAACCAGCCAGTGGTACCTGCTGTGGGACAGTGCAGGGTGAGTTCAGCTTTTGGTAGGTGAGAGAAAACCCAGGTGGGGAGATGGTCTGTGGGATGTGTCTGTGGGGGTCTCTCTGCCTGGGTGGTAGGGGCTGGGACTCTTCTGAAGGGTTTCAAGCAGTAACAAAGGGTGGAAATGATGGAGAAGCTGTAAAACTACAGCTGCTGGGGCTGCCTGTGGGCAGAATTAGCTGTTCCGTGTCTTATTTCTGCTGGGTTAACAGTGAAAAGCTGAGGCAGAGAGGCTACTGCTCTGTCTGATGAGTCACTGTCTGAGCTGGGATTAAACTTGTGCTCCTCAGTGAAACCTTCCAGCCCTGTCAGTGTGAGTTACCACAGCAGACCCAAACTACCTGCAGAGGATGTTTGCTGAGCAAGGGCAGGCAAATGTGATGCCCAAAGCTCCTCCTGACCCAAGAGGGCTGGAGTTCCCTCCTCTTCATTTGTGTAGTGTTAGTTGCTCAGACTCTACCTGGCTTCCTTCCCCAGGACAGGCATTACAGAATTCCTCATCTGGCCATACCCCAATCTCCAAATCTCTGTCTTATTTGAGTCTGGGAGCCCGTGGAGGTACCTGTGTAAAGCTGAGGGACCCTGTTCCCTGTGGACAAATGAACTGCTGAAGGACAGATGCAATGACCTGATGGCTTTTGTGGCTCAGCTGGGGTTCTGTTTGAAGGAGTTAATGGTTTTCCCTGCAGTAACAAAACCCTTTCTCCTCCCAGGTGATGTTGGAAACTACTATTACGGCCAAGGACATCCAATGAAACCCCACAGGATCAGGATGACCCACAACCTGCTACTCAACTACGGCCTTTACAGGAAGATGGAGATCTATGTAAGTGCTGGGCTGGTTATCAAAGAAGCAGAGATACAAGAGCTCTTAGTTTCTGTGGCAGGTTTTCATTTCGATGCTTCAGACTCAGAAGAAAGGAAAACAGTCAACAAACTTGTGCTGGTGTATTGCTGCTGTCTTCTAATTGCTTGTTCTGTGCTTCAGATGAGCTTTGGAGACTGGATAGCTGCTTTTCTCCCTGTAACTCAAGTATTTTATCTATATACATGGAATCATAGACTGGTAGGGTTGGAAGGGACCTTTAGAGATCATCTATTCCAACCTAGACAGCACCTTCCAGTGCCTGGCAATGTCATTCCTGCCTTTGAAGTTTCTCTTGTGGAATGCTGCTGCTTTGAGGAGGGTTTTGGAGGTTGTTTTTTTTCTGCTGGAAGTAAATCTCAGCTTGGAAATGGGAACTGGGGAGAGAGGTGTGTTTCAAACAAGCTTTGCTGTGTCTTTGTGTCCTTGCAGCGCCCTCACAAGGCAAATGCAGAAGAAATGACCAAGTACCACAGTGATGACTACATCAAATTTCTGAGATCTATTCGCCCAGATAACATGTCTGAGTACAGCAAGCAGATGCAAAGATGTAAGCCATGTAACCTTCGTAACAAAGACGTCATGCCTGTAGTGCTCTGGTTCCTGCCTCTGGTAAAACCTGGGAATCCTGGGCCAGCTTTTGAGATTTGGGGTCGAAAGAGCAGGAAGAACCTTGGGGAATTGTCTTTTCTCCTCACTTTGGGTTTGATTTTTCTGGCAAATGAAGCATTTTTATAACAGGTGCCTCTCTCAAGCCAATGTGCCAGAAGAGCTGAGGAAAACCTTGGACCTGGCTCCTTTTGCTTGGTCTTGTGTTTTGGTGGAAACTCTTCTAAATTGCCTTTGTGGCTCAGAGGTGACTGACCCATTGATGAGCTTTAACCAGAGGTGCTGAGGTGGGACAGGGTTGTGTGATTTAAACAAACCAGCAAAAAACAATCCCCTGACTCTTCCCTTGTCTCCAAAACGTGCAGTAACTGAAGGATTTCAGGGCAGAGGCAGCTGGGAAGTGGAAGAGGGTTGAGATGCACCAAGGATACCCCTCCACTTTGTGTTACAGTGGCGTATTTTGTGAGCAAATCTCTTGTTCCAACCTCTCCAATCCATGGGAATCCAATCCATGGCTCTTCAATGGTGACTTTGGTGTTCCAGAGACCTTTTTCTAGCACGTACAGACCAACAGTGGGGAAGGCTCAAGGCTTAGCTAAGCAGTATTTTGGTCTTTGACACTGCAATCCTTGAGAGCAGAAAAAAGTTGTAAGCCCTTAGGTTTAATTTCTGTGGAGTAAGGGTCTCTAATTTGGAAGAAGTAGGGGTGTGGAGTCTGAAGGAGAGGCACTTGGGAAGCTGGTGTGAGCTGAAGGGGACAGATCTTAAGGCACAGGCACTTTAGAGGAGTGGGTGATATGGCTCATGAGTAATAAACCCTGAAAGGCTTCCCACAGTAAATGATAGGTCTTAATAAACCAAATGACATGTACCAAAGTACATATTTACACAAGCTGAACTGTTTACCCCTGAAGCAGATACAGCTCATAAACACCCACTCTGCTCTCTAGTAGTCAACTGTTTCTGTACTGTACTTGCACAGAACTGTTGTTACCTGAAGGAGGCAAAATATGGAAATTGGTCTGAAACATGTGGAGGATGGAGCTTTTCTTCACAGAGAGCTGTGAAAGAGAGGCCTCTGTAGCCAGAGAACTGTCAGAGGAGGCTCAGAACAGAGGTGAGGGGTGTAGGAGGCATGGTCACTGCTCCCAAGTACAGTGGCAGATCTCTGTAGCCTGCTGGGTGCTTCAGCTTTCCTTTTGAGGGAAGGATAGCTGCTATGATTTCCCTGAGGGCACTCCCTCTGTTTATGCTGGGCTCTCTCTGTGCTCTCCTGGATAGAAAGCTCCTCACTCACCCACTGCAATGAAGAAGGAGCATCTGTGCCTCACATCTTCCAGCTGAGCCTTGTGCCTGTCATTAATGTCCCTCCTTGGGAATCCTGGCTGCTTTGAATCACCTGCCAGGCAGAGCAGTGGGATGCCCTCAAACACCCTCAGGGACACCCACAATTGTTCTGAGGGGCAGGAAATGTGCCCTTGGTGAGCTGCACGTGCTGCTGGAGCAGTACAGGGTGCTGTAAAGGCTCAAGGCTGGAGCTGCTGCTGAGGACTCTCACTGACAGCAGCTCCTCTGCCCACTCAGTTCCTGATGGGTTTTGGGGTCCCTGCCTTGCAGCACACCCCAGGAGGCAGCACACTGCTCTCACCACGGCTCCTGGGACCTGCTTTGATGGGCTTTTCACAAGTCAGGAGGATCTGTCCTACAGCAACAACCTTTTTGCCTCATCAGGCAGCATCCTCGGGTTGATTCTGTTTCTTTCCTTTGAGCCTGGTATTTTGTGGTTTGGGACTTTTGATCACTTCCCTTTTTAAAGCCATTTACTTGCAGTTCTGTCTTCCTAACTCTTCTGTGTTCTTTTCAAGTCAATGTTGGGGAAGACTGCCCTGTGTTTGATGGGTTGTTCGAGTTCTGTCAGCTCTCTGCTGGAGGCTCAGTTGGTAAGCTCACAAGTCCCATGTTCTCTTTCTAAGCAGATGTATGTAATGTCATCCTGCCCAGGAAATCAGTTGTTGTAGGTGGTGGTGGTGGTGGTGGGAAAGCACTTATTTCTGATTCCCTTACTAATTAGACCCAGATTTCTTCCCGTGTTGAGAGCTCAAGCCTTTGCAGATCAACAGCTCCCTCTACATTTGTTAGGCACACTTTCACCAGTCCAGGTTACTTCATTGCCTGTGTGAAGGGCTCTGGAAATGGTGGAACCACCTTGCCAGTGACAGAGTTCAAACCAAACCACAGCAGCAACAGGGGGTTGATTAAAAAACAATCAATGTGAGCTTTACAGGAAGAAATAAACAATTACAAAAACCTTGCTCTAGGCAGATGTGGCCTGGAAAGGAAAAGCCACTGTTTGTGGACATGAGGCAAAACAGAACCTGAAAGATCTCAAGAAGCTGGAAGGTTTGAGATCCTGTCACTGCTGTCACACACCCTCCTGCAGGATGATGTTGGTGTGCTTGGCTGTTAAAGCTTTGTGGCTGCTGCTCCCTCCATGTCACCCCCAAGCTGTGTTTCCTATGACAGTGCAGCAGCACCTGCGAGTACTGACTGCAGCATGTTTGGAAGCAGCTCTGTGCTCCCTGGACTGCAGATCCCACAGCAGAAATCACTTGTTTTGATCCCAGGAGACCTGCAGAAAGTTTATGAAGGGGCTGGGGGGCAGAGAACCTCATTTCCCTAAGTGCACACTGAGTGACTGACTTAAATGTATATTGGATAAAAACCTTCCATTAATATCTTTTGTCCAGGGCACTGAAAAATCTAGACTTGCCTCTGACTGCCAGCTCAGCTAGAATGCTGTGGACTTGTTTGTGCTCTGAGGCAGAAGTAGGAAGCAGTGCAAAGTGTGGCAGACAAAAGAGACCCTGCATTTCTCTTCCCTTGCCTTTTGTTAGCTAGTTGAGAACATCCAGCGTTACACCCTTGGGCTTTGTGATGGTGAGGGAGCTGTCCTTTACCCCTCAGCCTCTGCTAATGCTTTGTACATCTTCTCCCAACAGCCAGTGCTGTGAAGCTGAACAAGCAACAGACAGATATTGCTGTGAACTGGGCAGGAGGCCTTCACCACGCTAAGAAGTCAGAGGCTTCTGGCTTCTGCTATGTCAATGATATCGTCTTGGCCATCTTGGAGCTCCTCAAGTATGGACACTGCTCTTCACCCTTCTGCTGCACTTTCTTCCCAGTCTTTTCTTTTCCTTGCTTTTTCTCAGCTGAGTTTACCCAGGAGGGCTTAAACAACTCTCTTTTGGGATGCCATCCCCCCCTCTCTTGAAGGGATATGGCTAACAGTGGCACTGTGCAGGAGGCAGAAGGCCTGGAGCACTGTCTGGTTGCTTTTAGGCCCTTCTCTCTACCCTTTGCCCTGGAAGAGGGGCCACAGCTGTAATAACCTGACAGCTTTTGGCTCAAGGCAAACCTCAGTGAGAAGCTTGGGCTTAAGAAATACAGTCCATTGGTCGAATCTGAAGAGACTGACTCTGCTTTCAAGGCTCAGTGGCAGAGGCAAAAGCCACGTTGTTATCCCCTGTGGTTCTGTTCCACTGCTGCCCACAGCACTTGTCTCTTCTCTGCAGCTCTTCTTGCTTGTAGGCTCTGCAGAGAGCTGCCTGGGGATTAGCACCAATTCCTTCCTCTTCCCCTCATTTGATCTGTGGCTGGAGGCAGTGTCTGCTCTGGAGAAATACAGTGTTTTGCCTCCTTTCTGATCCTAGGTATCACCAGAGAGTGCTGTACATTGACATTGACATTCACCATGGGGATGGTGTGGAGGAAGCCTTTTACACCACAGACCGTGTCATGACCGTGTCCTTTCATAAGTACGGCGAGTACTTCCCTGGAACAGGGGACCTCCGGGTGAGCACGAGGCCTGAGCAGAGACATCGCCCTGCAGTGTCACCTCTTCAACTCAAATCACTTGCTCTTCTGGCTTTTTTTCCACTTTCCAAGTGACAGTCCTTTTTGTGAGGGCAAAGGTGGCTGTGTGAGGCAGCTGCCTCAGCTCCTGGAGCCAAGGCTTTGTTCCAAGGCTTTGTTGTCACTCTCTTGGCAGCCTCCTGGGGGGATTGTGCACAGAGAAGTGACTCTGAAAGTGGCCTCTTGGTCATCTGGAGTGACTTCAGAACTCAGCTGGGTCGTGCAGGCTTTTGGGTGAGAGCTTACGAGGTTGTGAGGGAATACTTGTGCCTGCCTTGGTTTGTCTTGGTGGCATTTCCTCCTCTTGAGTCTGTTGACAAGCTGTGGTGGCAGCTGTGGCCCTCTTCCAGGTGAGGTCAGAGAATCCCAGAATGGGGAGGGCTTGGAAGGGACCTTTAGACATCGTCTAGTCCAACCCTCCTAAAGCAGGACCACCTAGGTACAGGTGTGCTTCACTTTGTGACTTCTGGCATTGCCGCAGTGCTGCTCTGAGCAGTGGAAGGTTCTTTGCCTTTTTATTTCATTTGTTTTTTTTTTACTGGAATTCCATTTTTCTGGTACAGATTCTCCCATCTTCCACTTAGGAGTTGGATTTTTGTCAGCCCTGCCCCGACTTTGGTGCAGGTGACATGACCTTGGGTGTGGATGTGCTGGTGGTATGAATAACACGTGCAGCTGCAGCTGCTCTGCACCATACATGAAAGAATTCTTCTTAATAAATCACTTGGATGTGAGACAGAGAATGGAAATGGGGGGAAAAAAAAGGATCTATGGAAGTACAAATAGATCCCTGTAGTGACAGTGCTCAGCCCAAGCTGGAGTTTTGGGCTGTGCTTCTTGGCTGTGCACAGGTTTGGAGCTGGGATTTTGGCTGCCAGTGGTATTGCTGTGTAGGAGAGTGGCTTTTGGCAGTGGAAGGAGAGCCTGTGTGCTCAGGGAGGTTTTTCTCCTCTGAGCACTGAGGGCTGAATGCTCTCTTGTGCCAGAGAAGCTGCTGTTGGAGTCAGGTGACTTTTGCTGCCTTCTGCCAGGACAGTGTTAGTGGGTGAGAGCCTGGGCTGACACTGATGGCATCTCAGGCTTCCCTTCTTAATTCAGGGCACAGTTTATGTCTTGCAGTTGCTTCTCTGGTAACTTGTGGTCTCTCTTTCACCCTGATAGGATATTGGTGCAGGCAAAGGCAAGTACTATGCTGTCAACTATCCCCTCCGGGATGGCATCGATGACGAGTCCTATGAAGCAATATTCAAGCCAGTAAGTGAAGAGACCCTTTGCTACGTGGCTCTTTGTGGATTGGGAGGCTTGTGGAGCTGTTCTTGGGGAACATTGATTCAGTTTGTTGTGATAATGCTTTTCAGGGGCCGTATTCCTCCCTAACAATTGCAGCCTGTTGTCTCTCTGTAAGAGCCTCAGTGTTGCCAGTGTAGGGGGATTGGCAGCTGTTGGGAGCACTGGGGTTGTCTTCAGGTCACTTGCTGACATGGACATCGCTGTGTTGCTGTGGTACTGTCCTCTGGAGAGTGTGTAACAAGGCATTTCTTGTTTAGGTGATATCTAAAGTGATGGAGACGTTCCAGCCCAGCGCAGTTGTCTTGCAGTGCGGGTCAGACTCTCTGTCAGGGGACAGGTTGGGTTGTTTTAACCTCACCATCAAAGGTAAGGGTACCATACAGTGCCAGCACTGAGCTGGCATGACTGAGGGGAGTCAGATTTCATTGAAGAGGTTGTTCCTCTCATGCCATGAGGCTC
Organism: Urocolius indicus; assembly: GCA_013401255.1. Classification (NCBI taxonomy): domain Eukaryota; kingdom Metazoa; phylum Chordata; class Aves; order Coliiformes; family Coliidae; genus Urocolius; species Urocolius indicus. The sequence continues at coordinate 11,134 of WBNH01005226.1, forward strand.
TGACCTTCTTTTCCTACCCCCTTGCTTTTGGGTGCAGGTCATGCCAAGTGTGTGGAGTTTGTGAAGAGTTTCAACCTGCCCATGCTGATGCTGGGAGGAGGCGGCTACACCATCCGCAACGTGGCCAGGTGCTGGACCTATGAGACTGCAGTGGCCTTGGACACTGAAATTCCCAATGGTAATTCTCCCTAGGAGCCTCTGAAGGAAGACTAGAGGGACAGTGACCCTCTGCTAACACAGCTCAGGGAAATGATGTTGGTGTGGGAGGAGTTGCAACCTTAAGATGTTTCATTAACTTTGGGTGATGACTGTGGAACAGCTTGTGGACTCAGGGTTTGCAGCAGCTGTTCCTGCTTGCATTCAAGCCCTTTTAGCTCTCCCCTGAAACCAAAGGTACCCAGCCATCGCACTGAAGTGGGGGTGACCTGCTGCTGAAAGCTTTTGTGCACACTGGTAGTGTTTTAACTGCCAAGTGAGCTGTGACTGCACAGTTGTCTGGTGGGAACTCGGGCTGTGAGAGCTTCGGCTCCTACACCCAGCCAGACACAGTTGTGCTTCTAAGTAGCACCATGGTACCACGTGTCTGTGGCATTTCCTCACTGGCCCAGTGCTGACTGGGTGTTTTATTCCTTTCTAACTCACCTGCAGAACTTCCCTATAACGATTATTTCGAGTACTTTGGGCCAGACTTCAAGCTCCACATCAGTCCCTCGAACATGACTAACCAGAACACCAATGAGTATCTGGAGAAGATCAAGTAAGTGTTTGTTGTTCCTCCTCCTGAGACTTGACACCTTTAGCTGAGAGGGCTTCACAGCCCTGGCTGGCACTTGCTGACAGAGGTGTTGTGTTGGCTTCTGCCCTGGCTGGCTCTAGGCAACGTCTCTTTGAGAACCTGCGCATGCTGCCCCACGCCCCTGGTGTCCAGATGCAGCCAATCCCTGAGGATGCTGTGCAGGAAGACAGTGCAGATGAGGAGGAAGAAGATCCTGAGAAGCGCATTTCGAGTACGTGCTTGTGCCTGCCACAGTGGCGTTGGCTGCTCCCAGCCTGCCGCTGCCCAAGCTGGGCAGGAGCAGTTTGTTGGAGAAGCCTGTGGGCTCTGCACTGAGGTATCTTAATCGAGAGAGGAGGACACGTGGTTTAGGTAGATATCTGTTTTCTGGAGTCCTTCAGTTGGACTCTGATTGACTGTGTGAGATCAGGCAGCGATGCTGAGCGCTGCAGGGCTGGGAGGTTTCTTTTTCTCTTGGAGAAGTGGCACTTTTGCCAGATGATTTCCATAATGGGAGAACCTGAGCTTCCATGTGAGAGTTTAAGCTGTTCCTGTGATGTAGGTGCTGTGACAGAACACTTTCTGGGAGACTGTCAGGTTTGATCCCAGAAGTTGTCTTCTGCAGTGAAAATGCTCGTTTGTATCCAGATTGGCTGCTGGCCTTCGGATCTGGGAGACAGATTTGCTCAGTGTGAGGCTGGTTAACCTGCTTATGCTGTCAGGTCTAGACATCACACTGGCCCTAATCCAAGTTACACATCTGATCTTGGATCTTGAGCAGGAGCTGGTAGGAGTGATGAGTTAAAAGATGCATCAGGTAGAAAGATGAAGTTGTTCTTTTATCGTGGCCTAATCCTGACTGACTTAGGCAGTCACTCCAGCACGTAGATGTGCTGGGTGCCCCCCCAGCTTCTAAACCTGCTGAAACCCCCTTCTTGTCCTCTCTGCTGAACCCCCCTCTCGTCTCCTCCTCCTTCAGTCCGCAATTCTGACAAGAGAATATCCTGTGACGAGGAGTTCTCTGACTCTGAAGATGAAGGGGAAGGAGGGCGCAAAAACGTCGCCAACTTTAAGAAAGCCAAACGTGTGAAAACAGAGGAGGAAAAAGAGGAAGAGGAGAAGAAAGGTGAGTGTGGGAGCTGGGCCTGGAAGCCCTCCCAGCTGTGTGGAGCTTTGCCTGGTGGGCACATTCCTAGTGCCTCACTGTGTGTCATGTCTTTTTTCCCCCCCTAGATGAGAAAGAGGAGGAGAAAGTGAAAGAGGAGAAAGCGGAACCCAAAGGGTGAGCCTGAGCATGTTCCTGTGTGACCTGATCTTGGTGAACCTGCTTCTGCAGGGGGGTTGGACTAGATGGTCTCTAAAGGTCCCTTCCAACCCCTACCACTCTGTAATTCTATGAGCCCTCTCTCCTGGTGTGCCTGTGCTTCCTTGTGAGAGCAGAGCCCTTGGGGAAAGGGGCCTAAAAATACTGTGCCTTCCCTCGGTAGCACCTTCAGTTTCAGCTGAAGATGGGCTTTATAAACAGGGGTTTTGAGGTTGCAGCTCTGACCTGTTGCTAAAGCTTGGGCACAGCCCCAGCTGCTCCTTTTAACCAAGTTCTTCCCTTCTTGCTTCCGCAGGGTGAAGGAGGAGACGAAATCCTCCTAAGACGCTGCGGCTGGGCAGCACCTGTCAGTGTGCAGTTGGTGTAGGTTAGCTCCTCTGGTTGCCTCCCATTCCACAGGATTTATATTTTATATATGTTTCTGTATATATTTCTATATAAATATATAAATGACTTGAGAACTGTAACTTATTCCTTGCTGCACTCCGCTGGGAGCAGGCGGGGAGGATTCTGCGGAGTAGACAGAGCTGCAAAGCCCAGGTTTGGTGCCTGGGAAGTTTCACTCTTGCCTTCCACTGCCTCCTTAGTGTGTCTTTGAGAAACAAAACTCACTTCCTTTGCTTTACTCTCCTCTCTGAAATAACCACCCTTGGAAAAAGAGTAATTTAAGTAGAAGTAGTAGCTGCGTTTCAGGTTAGCTGGAAGGATGGCCATGACTTTGCTTTGCTTTTTGGGTTTTTTCTCTTTTTTTTTTGTTCCTTGTTTCGTTTATTTTTGCTGGGAGAATGTGAATCCCCCCAACGAAGCCTGTGAGAGACTGACTGTTCCTTTGGTCTTCAGTTTGATTCCACCATGGCGAGTTAACTGCGAGCTGGTGCCACTTCTCAGGGTCATATAGTGCATTTCTTGAACAGAGTTGGCTACCTCCCTGCAGCAAACTTGTGGGAAGAGATGAAGCAGCTTAAAAACAATCTGAAAAGTGCTTTAGTGAACCAGCCTGAGAGCGCTGCAGGTGCAGAGCTGGGAGATGCAAATCACCCTGACTTGGGGGTGAATGTTTCCCTGAGGTCCTGCAGAGCCCAGGCAGCTGGCAGCATTGTGCATCTTGAGGAAGAGAAGGGATGAGATTTTGATACCTTTTGTTTTCCATACCTGTGCCCCTCTTTGGGAGGGGAGTGAGTTACTGCCCGTGGAGCCTCCTGCTTTGCTTCTGCTCATCCTATCCTTTGCTTTTCCCCGTCTAAGGCTCAACCCCCTGCAGAAATTCCCAACTCATCTGCAGACCAGAGCCCAGATGAGACCTCTTGATGTGTTTCACTCCAAAACTCCCCTCTTGCAGTGAAGCTACAAACGTTTTCACATTGAGCCTCTCCTCCCTGTCTCACTCTCAAGGCCAGCAGATAGGGAGAACCTCCTTATCAGCGTCAGAGCTGTTATCTTTGTAAGAGAACAGCAGATGGGGCTCTGGACGTTTTTATAACTACTCCTCTTCCTACTCCCACACATTATCTCACACCCAAAAATCTTTTGTGACCAGAACTGGCCTTTCTTTTCCACCTCCTCATGTAGCTGAGCTTTGGGTGAAGCACTCTGCAGGAGTTTTTGCAGGCAGTTGGAACTCACTGCTCTCCTTTCTCAGGGGGATCCCTCTGGCCAGGAGAGGATCTATACCTCCCACGGAGCACTGCTGATGGGTTCAACTCTTTTAACAATGCTGCTAACTTAACACAGGTTATTTTTTTTTAATGGTTTTCTTTTTAAATACTTCTTTTCCCTTTCCCACCCTGAGGGTTTTGGTGGTTTTATTTCTGTTAGTCTCTTTGAACCCGAGTGCTGTGTCACTCCTGCTCTTCAGTGTTGGTGTGTGAAGCGAGAGAGATCAGAGTATCTTTGTGTCCTTGGGGACGGGGGGAAAGGAACGGGGTGGGTTTGGGGAGGGGAATATATTGTGGTTTTTTTAAAGATGCTTTTATTTTGAATTTTGAGAACCTTTGTAATAAAACTGGTACATTTCTATGGTTGGTGTCCAGTTTGTGCTGCTTTGTGCTGCAACGAGCGGTTGGAGTGGAGTTTGTTGTCAGAGCCGTGGTCCCAACAACAACAAAAAAATGGCAGCTGCAGTGAGGCTTTGGAAAGAAAGGAGAGGCAGGATTACTTTCTCTTTTCTTTCAGGGAGAGAGATGGTGTTGATTTAAATGCCCTCCCCCAAAGCACGTTACTTGCAACTTGCTCTATGCTGCATGTGAAAGGTTGCTGTCGTTTCTTTTGTAGATGTGGCTTTTTTTTCCCCCCTTCCTCTGTGTTTTATAAAACAGCCTTGAAATTCTCCTCATGACTCTTCTCTTTAGAAAAGGTAAGTCCAAATAACCTGGGCTGTTTGCTCACAACTTTGTACTGAGGGTCACTGGGGCAGTTTTATCCCCAGCTGGGGAGATTCCAACTGGGCTGTTCTCCAGCAGCACTGCTGGTGCTCTGAGAGCAATGCTAATCTAGGAGGGGGGAAAAATAAGGTTATGGGAAGGAAGGATCATTGGGATGAACCCAAATGTTTTTTATCTGTTATTTGAGTGAAAAGGGGAGACTTTTAATATAATTAGGAGCAGGTTAATTCTCCAACCCAGGGTTGATCACACCCGAGACGGGCACAAAAGCTTCAAGTTGAGGGGAGAAAACAAAGCTTTGTGTGGCAGAGTTGACTCCCAGGGCTGTAGTAACAGCCCAGGAAACTGAATTTAGCCTTTTCTCCGCAGCAGGCAGTTAAACCCCCGTCCTGCAGGAGCAGCAGCAGCTGCACCGTTCCCTTCGCCACAGCCTCTGCTCCAGCCTCTCGCAAAATGGCCGCCGCGCCGCTGAGGGCCGCTCCTGTTCCCGCCCCACGGGTGCAGATCCCAGGCTCTGAGGGGGTGTTTTGCCCCCCTCACTGAACCCTGCTGCATTACAGGAGGGATGTGCTACATTAAAAAAAGACAGTTTTGGCCATTTCCATCTACCTGGAGGGCCACAGCCATGGCGGCGCTGCTGGTGCCTGTGGGGCAAACAACAGCCCTCGCCTCTCCTCTCCCTCTCCTCTCTGCCAGGTGAGGAGCTGGGAACAAGGAGCAGGCCATTACACGGCTTGGCTGCTGCAGCCTGAGCTCCCTTCCTGCTACTCCTCACCCGTCTCTGCCTCCGGAGCTGACAGGAAAGATGCCAGAGGCACCCATTGTGCTGCCTCCATTTTCTCTTTGGAAAGAAATCTTTGCTCCCGGGGCCAGGTTCTGCAGGCAAAAACAACAAAAAAAAAAGCAGCCCATCCTATCCTAAAGCCATGAAAAAATAGATTTAACTTCAAAGAAACCAAATGGGCATTTCACCTCATAGCCCTCCTGTTGAGGGAAGATTTGGTTTTTTCCTCCCCCTAGGAAACAAAAACAACCCCGCCATGGATTTCTAAGCAGGCAGGTACGGAGCAGACAGCTGAGCAGGGAGCTGAGGGGAAGCGCCAAGAGGCTCGTGTGAGAAAGTCCTTTGTGGCTGTAGCTCTACATCTGCTGCAAGTCAATTAACTGCGTGCAGGGCCGGGGCTGGGCCAGTAAATGCAGCAGCTGTCGGACTAAATACCCAACTGCCATCATCCTCAGCCCTGGGGAGAAGAAGGACTCGAGCTCACCCAGCAAGGGGGTCACCATTTATTCCTTTCAAGTGTTACAAGAAAGCCCATACACAGCTCGCTTTGTGGGGTTTGTTGGGTTTGGGTGGGTTGTTTTTTCCCCCTCTTTTAGAAGTTAGAAAATTGCAAATCAAGTGTTTTGGCCATTAAAAAAAAAAAAAGAAAAAGGAAGAAGAAGAAATTATTTACAGAGAGAACAATGTGGCTTCACATTTTACAGCTGGCGGGGTCCCTCCCCTCCACCCCACACCCCAGAAAAGGGATCCCTCAGAAGCAGAATTAAACACAGCGGACTTACAAGCTTCAGGGGTTTAAGCCAGGAGTAAAGACATTGTAAAAAAAAAAAAAAAAAAAAAGAACAACAACAAAAAAACCCACACACAAAAAACCTAACCAGATTTTAAGCTTTTAAACCATCCATTTCTATAAAAAGCACAAAATACTTTAAATGAAGTCAGAACCAGGAATGTAAAACTGAGGAAGGGGGAGGAAAAAAAAAANTCCGTGGTGTCACCGGGATGGAGACGATGGTGGAAGAGTCCTTAGTTCTGCCACTGCCAAGCGGGCTCTACTCTTCCTTCTGCTCCGCCGGGGGTGCCGTAGGCTCAGCCCCCGCCGCTTTCGAGGGCTCCTCTGGTTTGGCTGTATCCCCGTGGCTTTCCCCAGCCTGCTGTTGCTGCTGCTTCTCCTCCTCCCCTTTGCTTTCTCCTGCTTCTGCATCCTCCCTCTTGGGCTCGCTGGCTGCGGCGGCCCCGCTCTGCTCCTCCACCGGTCCCTCCTCGGGGGGAGCCGAGGGCTCGGCTGCGGGGCTCTCCTCACCCTTGGCCTCCGCTTTACCTTGGTCCTCCGAGGGAGAGGACCCAGAGGAGTCCCCCGCTTCTTTCTTGTTCTTCCTAAACGAGATCCCGCTCAGCTTGAAGGATTTCTTGAACGAGAACTTCTTCTTCTTCTTGGGGGTGTCCTTGGGGGCGGCGGCAGCCTCGGCTTTGGCATCCCCACCTTCGACGGGGGGTGCGGGCTCGATGGCATCCCCACCACCCGCCTCGCCCTTGCTCTCCTCTTCTTTCGGGGCTTCAGCCGAGCCGTTCCCGTTCAGGGGTGTTGCTTCGTCGCCCGCTTTGGGGGTCATGTCCCCGTTGAGCTTCACATGGCCATTCTCCTGCGAGGGAGGGAGGGAGGGGAAGGGAGGGAGGAGAGGAGAAGCACAGCGTTAGGGCACAACCAGGGGCTCAGCATCCACACACACACACACAAACACACCCGCCCCCTCCCCAAAAACCCCACTCCCCACCGGGGAAAGGGGGTGCAGGGGTCTCTGTGTGTGTACCGGGGGGGGGGG
>WBNH01005227.1:0-47093 GCA_013401255.1 Urocolius indicus
CCCCGCCCCGGCGTCTCTCGGCGCCCGGCACCCCCCCCCGCCGACGGCAGCGCGGGCCCCGCCAGCGGCGCCGGCACTCGGGTAAGGGGATGCGGGGGCCGAGCGGTAGCAGCAGCGGCGGCGGGGAAGCGGGGACCGAGCCGAGACCGAGCCGAGACCCAGCCGGCGCTTGCCCATCCCTCCCTCCCTCCCTGCCTGCCTCCCGCGGGCCTGGCGCCGCCGCCGCTCCGGCGCTGCTCGGCAACCGCCGCCGTTCCGGGGGGATCCCCGCGGGCCTGGAGCCGCCGGAGAGAGCGGCCGGGGAAGGGGAGAGCGGAGCTCGGCTGGGCGGCTGGGGCATCCCCCGCGGCAGCGGGGCCGGGCCGGGCCCGGGCGGGAGGTGCGTGTGCGCCCCGGGCGGCGTTGGCGTTGCCCCGGGGAGCGGAGCGGCCTCCCAACTTTCCTCGTCCCGGGAACTGCGGCCGCCCGAGGGGACGCCGGGTTCTTGGCAGAGGGAGATGCGCGGGGAACGCGGGGCTTTTGCGGACGGACCTGACCGGGCTTGCTGATCTCGCAAGAGTGTGGAGGGCATCGCTTGTCGCCTGGGGCTTTTCCCACGGCAGCCTTTACCGTGTCTCTGCACATTCAACTGCTTTGGTCATCGATCCTGTTGCTGAGGAGGTTCCAGCGATTTTTTTTTTTCCCCCTCTAGTCAAGTTTGTGCTTCGTGTGTGCTCAGAGCTTTCACCCGTGCGCGCAAGAATGTAGCTGCTCTGTTCTAGATGCTCCTCAAAGACCAGGCTGTGACCCTCTGCTTTCAGCAGCTCACGGTTGAGGGTACAGGAATAGGTATAGACTGTAACGTTGTGTTGCAGGTTGTACCAGAAAGCCTCTTGGGCGTAAGACATCAGCTACAAAATTGCACGTTGACAGAGTGTAAGTTCCTCGGGGCAGTGCCCGCTGTCCTTGTGTCCTCGCTGCACACATTGGATGCTGTGAGCCACGTGTTCCGTGGATGTGGAAAACAGCCCTGTGTTTGGAACAGTCTTCGCTTTGTCTGTGGTCACGTATTGGCAGTTAGTGCCTTTTTTTTTTTTTTGTGTGTGTGTGTATGTGTATGTAGTGGAACACACATCAGCCAAAACATGTGTGTTTCAGTATCAGATGTATGTTTGTACACACGTCTACTCCCTTTACCCTGAAATGCAGTATTTTAATGTCTAGGCATTAACTGAAAGCTGATGGAGTAAATACTTCAGGAAGAGGGTTTAAGCATGCAAAGGTGTTTTGATTTTATAGTATTGATTTTTTATTTTTGGTCTCTCCACTGTAAACTGTCAAAAACTTCAGCAAAGTGTGAGCTGCAAAAGCACAAAAAAAAAAGAAAAAAGGGCCCACCTTGCCTGTTCTGCTGCTGCATGGGGGGGGGGGGTTACAGAATGTTACAATTTTTTCCATTATTAAAGAAAGATGGTTATTAGGAGTGGTGAGTATGCTTTGATGTATTTCCAGTAACGTCTGTTTCTCTGGTTACTGCAGGTATGCTTACTTGCCACATTTCTGCTGATGCTTCTTAGGGTTTCATATGTACAGGTACCTTGAACGGGGAAACTGGCATATTACAAAGTTTGCATATCTTCCCAACAACACATATTGACATCCCTTTTTCAGTGTGGCACATCTAATTACTTATATTTTCTGAGCAAGCAGCTCAATGGTGAGGGAAGGGTGGGAACCAAGCTGGAGTGGCGAATTGTGCAAATTCACTTGTTTAGTGATGGAGCTGCCAGGACACTTGACACCTGGGAAATACAGAGAGTCAGACTGAAGTTGTACTTTCTTTCTCTTTTATGCTTGTGCCTGTGTTTAAAATCTTGGCAGTTTCATTAGCTGAGCAGCTGAAAAGATAATAGCTGATATTAGAACAAGGAAAACACGTTAGCTGTACTTACTGGAGTAGAAATGGAGCTAATTCACCTTAAGCGAGTGAGTAAAGGTAGTACTGAACCACGCACGGACTTACTTTTATTTTGGCATCTGTGTTTTATGATCTCCTTTATTGGGACTGCAAACAGAGACTTGATTGTTTAATGGCATGTTTATATATTATAAATATTGCAGACCAGTTATTGGATTAATCTGAAAATCTGTATTTTTGATCCATTTCTAGCTCTCTGTAGCCCAATAGAATTGCTGCTTTATCTGTCAGGTCTATTCTAAACCAAATCATTTTCTCAGCCTTGAAATCTATCTGCAGTAAAAAATAATAAATGGTAATTTTAAATCTACAGTATCTGATCAGTCTGTTCATTGACATTTAAGGGGATGAAGAAGGTTTGGATCAGAGTATTTAAATCTTGTTGCGGTGTCAGAATTTAAAACAAAAAAAGTAATTACAATAATCTTAGGCTGGTCTGGAGGGGGAGCTAGTGTCAAAGCAAATGTGACTTCGTTTTCTTCTGGACTCATCCAAAAGCTTACTGTTTGGTCACAGAAATATGCACCCAATACAATAAGGAAAACAACTGTAGATGGTGCATGCTGTAATTGCATTAATATGCATTGCTTTTTACATGGTGAATATAAACTGCAAGTGAAGTCTTGTGTGTGTTTTTGAGGGGAAATCACCCATATGTTTTTCTATTGTGCAATAGAAACTATCTTCAGAGAACTTTGAAGTTGCAGGATCAAGCTCTTGTAAACCAACGAAATGCCAGAACTAGAGATTCTTTCAAGAGCTGGAATTTGGCCTGTAGATAGATGGTTCAATACGTTTCCCTGCAATGTTTCTTTCAGTGCAGAGCAGAGGAGGGCATAGCTTGTGTTCAGTGAGTAGCACTGAATCTTTTTCCTTGGTGTCAAATAACGTATGGCTTTACTGCTTGTTATGTGCTGTTCATACTGTCCCTTCTTAATTTCCTCTCTTGCTGTTTCATTACCTTTGGTCTCTAGTGCCTGCATATTTCGCTAGCAATATTTTCACAGAAGTCTCTGGAGATGTGTTATGTGTCCCTTTGTGTTGAATATCCAATTTAGGGCCTTCGTGATGTGACTTTTCAAAATAATTTATCAGTATTTTAATGATTTGTATGGTGTAAAATGTTGTCTTATAAACATCTGGCTACCGGTGTAATTTACTAACAATAACCTGGCTTCTTTTGATTAGTTATTCCCTGAAATTTGTGTATGTTGTGGTGAGACTTCTGCCACTTGAGCTAGCAGAGAATGTGATACTGGTAATTTGTAATTCATCTGTGATCCAAATGATGTGGTCTGTGAATGGTTTTCTGAGATTTTAAGTGTTGCAATGTAGCGACAAAACTCTGGAACCTTGGGTTCTATTCCAGGCTCTGGGAATGAGCATGTTCTGGTGGATGCTGATTTTTCTGCTTATTCCTTCTGTGATACCTACTGAAATGTCTTTCTGTCCCAGTCTTTGCTGTCTTATTCTGAATTAGTTATCACAGTCCTATTTCCCCCACATGAACAGTTTGTTTCCTGCTATAGGGCGTATTGTGTGAGATCTACAACTGCTCTGCAGGGAGATTCTAACTAATATATTGTTTATCCTGGTGTTCTTTCACTGTTTGAATTGTATCCAGCTATTCACACTCCTGTCTGCTGGTGTCAGGCTTCTGTCCATTATCCTCAGCTTCACATCCCTTTCTCTGTCATGGCCAAGATTGTCCTCTCTGTGTTTTGCCTTTCCACTGGCTCCTGTTCTGTGTTCTGATTTCTAACTTCAGTGTGGTCCTTCATTTCGGTCTTCCTGTCTAGCTGGTCTCTCACACTTGACCTGTATCCCAAATTCAAGATTCTTTTGACCATGTCAGCTATCATTTTTTTTTTCCCTCCACATTGCAGTTCTTTCTCCAGTGAGGTCCTATTGGTCCCCTTCTTTTTCTATCCTTTTGTTTACTTGGATAGCTTACCTTTTCATGCTTGCTGGATCCAGCAGCATATCACTGAGAAGCAATTTAGATGGCAGTGATGATGATCCTGATACTCAGGAAAACAAGCAAGCCTTGTACTTGGCTTAAGAGGGAATTGATGTCTGAGCTCTGGCGCTGAAATGGGATAGAAGCACTGGATATAGAAGCACTGGAAGCTGGGACAGGCTACAAAGGAGAAATTTAGAAACATTGTCCTCCTATGCAGGGATGACATCGGGAGACTCAGTGTTCACTTAGAGCTGACACTTGCAAGGAAGGCCAAAGGCAGCAAGAAGAGTTTCTTCTAGTACTTTAGTAGTAAAAAACTGGACAAATAAAATAAGGGCTTCTTCCTGAACGTGATGTGTCATTTAGTGACAGTGGATAAGGCTGAGCCAGCTTTTCCTCAGTGAGTCTTCACCAACAAGATCTTCCAGACCTCTGTGCTTAGTGGCAGGGTTCTAGGAGAGTAGCTACCAGCAGTGGATAAGGATTGAGGTGGTGATTATCAAGTGAACTTGAATCATAGAAGCCTGTGTGGCCCAATGGGCTGTGCCTGAGGACACTGATAGAGCTGGCCAAAGTCACAGTGAGGTCCCTCCCCATCACCTTTGAAACATCTTGGGTATTGACGAGAGCTTCCTGATGGCTGAAGGAAGACATATGTTCCACCTTTCAAAAAGAGGCCAAAATACAGTCTAATGAGCTGCAAAGCTGGCAACCTTCCTTTTAATCTGTGGGAAAATAAGGGTGTGGGTTGTGGGAACGTGTTTCTGGGCACAAGAAGGAAGTGATTTGGAACAATTGGTATGGATTTATCAAAGGTAAATCACACACGACAAGCCTGATTGCCTTCTGTGGTAAAATGCCTCAGGTTTTGGATGAGGGAAGAAGAGTGGATTTCATTTACTGTGATTTTTAGCAAGGCTTTCAGCTGTCTCCAACGATATTCTTATATCTAGATTTGGACATAACAGTCCGAGTGGATGGAGAACTAGATGATTACAAGCCTGATTGGATGGATGGACTCAGAATGTAAACAAGAGGGATACTGCAGGGGTTCGTTCTGAGGAGGTCATAGAGTGTGCTCTTGTGCTTGTAGGTGACACAAAATTGGAGAGAATAGTTGAAATGCATGAGGATGGGGCTGCCATTCAGAGGAACTTTGGCACTGGAGCCTTAGGAAATTCAAGGACGAATGCAAAACCCTGTACCTGGGAAGGAAAAGCACCTTGCAGTGATACAGCTTGAGGACCAGCTGACTGGGAAGAATTTGGTATGCTGGTGGACAGCACTGACTGTGGGCCAGCAGCAGCATACCCATGCAGACAAAGAAGAGCAAAAACATCCAGGCTGTATTAACAAGAACAGAGCCAGTAGATGGAGGGAAGTGATTATCTCTCTCTACTTGCTGCTCATTAGACTGCATCTAGAGTACTGTGCTCAGTTTTGGGACCTCCAGTTCAGGAAAGACATCAATAAACAGAAAATTGGGATTGTAAGCTGGAGAAGAAGTGGTTTCAGGGGGTCTAACAGCAACCTGCTGATGTCTTTGAGGAGATCACTGAGAAGATGGAGTCAGGCTCTTTACTGGGATGCAGGGTGGGAAGACACGAGGTAAAGGTGGTAAACTGAAACAAGGTAGGTTCAGACTGGATATAAGGAAAAACTTTCTTCTCTCGTGAGTGGTCAAGCTGTCAAAGAGGTTGCCCAGAGAAGCTGTCTGGCCTCTGTCTTCGTGATTTTCAAGACTGAAATGGATAAAACTGAGCAACCTCGTCTGATCTTGTAGTTGGCTTTGAGCAGGAGGTTGGACTAGGGACACCTGGAGGTCCTGTACAAGCTGTATTGTCCTTTGAGTCTACACCTATGGATGCTTAGCTCCCAGAAGCCTTGTAGTGGGATGCACTCAGTGCAGACGGAACGTGTAGGTGACTCAGCTATAACATATCAGAACAAAACCGGTCATGGTAAGGTTACAGTGAGCTTGACAAAAGCATGCGTTGTGTGTCAACATCTGCATTTTGCTGTCTCTTAGGAAGGTGCCTGTGGAGCTTAAAGCACACAAGGTTTCCTTGGAAAGGGGGGAAAAAAACGTTTTGCATACTGTGAGAGCATTGAAGTGGTTCAGCTTTAATATGGACACCTGGCACAGAACGGGTCATCTTAGAAAGCCTTTGGCAACTGAAACTGCAAAACAAATCTTCTACAAGGAAATATCTGGCAGCTTTAAAAATAGGTGATCTTTCTCGGTCATTTGTCATGATATGTGTGTAAATTTGTATTATGTAGCTCATAATGGATCATTTCAAGGTGGCGATTTTCTGACTGTCTGTTAAATCAGTGGCAATCAATCCTGATTCACCTCCCCCCCACCCCCATGATATACTAGTTCCCTCACATGATTATCATTTCTTCCTTTTCTCCTATCTCTCCTCTCCACATTTTGCAGAGTGGGGATGGGGAACAAATGAAGGAGGAGAAGCAGTCTTAGGACATGAGGAGCCCAGGAACTGTTTTGAAAGACTTTTGCTGTCTTCAAATCAGAAGCTTTGCCTGTAGCAAAGGGCTGCTGTTAAAGGGCAGGATGTTTGTTTTTCCAATCTGTTTTTAGATTTTGCTACTCCAGTGTGAAATGCTACATGAGGAAATGTTTGTTGCTTTTCTGAGGTTTTTGCCCCTTTATTTGTATTTGCCAGCCTGTAGACTTTAGGGATCCTCCGTAAGACAAGTGATGATTTCTGTAGCAAAGGGGAGTTAGCAATGAATCAATCTTTTGACTTGGTTCCTTCAAGTGTTAGATACTACTAAAGCGTAATTTACATAATTTATTTATAGGTATGATGTGTTCAAGATAAAATGAAATGCTTCAGATATTGGTCATTTTAGAATTTGATGAAGTTTCTGTGGCTACAGTTGCTTTTTGGTAGCAATATTGGTTCTGAATGGAAATGCTTTTTAGGAGTGTGCTTTCATTATATGTTTGCTTCATAACCTGATGGGGTAAGAGGAATAATTTTCTGTAATATTAGAGAGTATCTTTTGTGAGATAGTTAACAGCAATGAATATCACCATGACATTATTAATTCTGCAAGGTAAAGACTGTTTTTAGAAGCTTGTGGAACATTGCTGTGAATATCTTATGGAAGTTAATTCTGACTTGCTCTGTGTTTAAGTCTTTCTTCAAAGCATTGCTCTTCCAAAAGGTTTTTTTGTATAAGAGCAGTTAAGAATTCTGTTTTGACAGCCTCCCAGTGTTCATCTTTAGTTTATTAAATTACTCATGTTGAACTTCACCATAGTTTTGTTAGAACTTGCACAGTGTCAAAATAACTTCTTGTGGTCTGATTTGCATGGGTATGTGGTGGATTGACCCAGGCTGGATGCCAGGTGCTCACCAAAGCTGCTCTATCATTCCCACTTCAAAGCTAGACAGGGGAGAGAAAATATATCAAAAGGCTCCTTGGTCTAGATAAGGACAGGGAGATCACTCAGCAATGACTGTCACAGGCAAAACAAACTCAATTCGGGGAGAATTAGGTTAATTTACTGCCAATCAGAACAGAGAAGGGTAATGAGAAATAGAAACTAGATTTTAAAACACCTTACCCCCACCCTTCCCTTTTTCCTTGGTCTCTGCCTCCTTCCCACAAGCACTGCAGGCGCACAGGGAATAAGTGTTACAGTCAGTTCATTACATGTTGTCTTTGCTGCTGCTTCCTCTCAGGGGGAGGCCTCCTTACACTTGCCATCGTATAGTGTGGGGTCCCTCCCACCAGAGACATTCCTCCATGAACTGCTCCAATGCTTATCCTTCCCATGGGCTTCAGCTCTTCACAGACTGCTCCAGCATGGGTCCCTTCCTTAGGGGAAACAATCCTTCAGAAACAGGCTGCTCCAGCGTGAGTCCCCCATGGGGTCACAAGTCCTGACAGCAAACCTGATCCTGCATGTTCCTAGGTCTTGCCAGGAGCCTGCTCCAGCCTGGTTTTCCCACAGAGTCACCAACTCCTTCAGCTGCATCCACCTGCTCCAGCGTGGGGTCCTCCCTGGGCTGCCGGGAGGTCTGTGCTGCACTGTGGGCCTCCATGGCTGCAGGGGCACAGCTGCCTCACCAAGGGCAGGTGTTCATGTGCATGCATGTGTATGTGCAGTAAGTATTGATCTAACATGCTGTTTATTGAACAATGCATAAAAGTTATTTTTAAAAAATATTGAAATCATTAGTGTCTTAAATTACATACATTTCTTCTTTAAAGTCTTTGCCTGTAGGAGATTTCTGTTGACCAAGTGACCTATTTCCAAATCACAGAATGGCAGGGGAAATGTGAGCTTTCAGGTTGCCTGAAACCTTTGCTCCATGGCTGTATTTATGATGACAAAGTACATAATATACGTGAAACGTAGATACCAGTTTCTTATACGCTGTTCTTAGCTGACATCTCATCTCTCTTTGGGTATTTGCTAAGCAACTTCCTCTCTTTGACAGTCCAATGGATTTTCATGCATTAAATGCCTGTATACTTCAAACTGAGTAGTTTTTGCTAGTGCTGTGTGTGTAGTGTAATAATGGTCTCTTATAGAATCATGGAATCGTTTCAGCTGGAAGAGACCTTTAAGATCATCAAGTGCAGCCTTTGTCCCAGTTCTGTCAACCACTACACTATTTCCCCAAGTGCAAAAATCTACCCGCCTCTGAAACTCCTCCAGGGACTCCAGCAGCTCCCTGGGCAGCCCATTCCAATGCCTGACAACCCTGTCAGCAAAGAAATTCCTCCTCACATCCAGCCTGAACCTGCCCTGGTGCAACTTGAGGCTGTTTCCTCTCTTCTGTTGCTTGTTACTAAGGAGAACAGACAGCCTCATATCCCTCAGCCATTCCTCAAGAGACGTGTTCCAAATCCTTCCCTAGCTTGGTAGCCACCTCTGGATCCTCTCCAGCACCTCAGTGTCCTTCTTGTAGAGAAGGGCCCAAAACTGGACACAGTACTGAGGTGCAGCCTCACCAAAGCCGAGTCCAGGGGAATGATCACCTGCCTGCTCCTGCTGACAACACTGTTCCTGATCCAGGCCAGGATGCCATTGGCCTTCTTGGCCCCCTGGGCACACTGCTGGCTCATGTTCAGCTGCTGTCAGTGAACACACCCAGGTTCCTCAGTGCCTGGCAGATTTCCAGCCACTCCTGCCTAAGCCTGTAGCTGCTGGGGGTTGTTGTGGCCCAAGTGCAGGACCCAGCACTTGGCCTTATTGAAACTCATGGCATTGGCCTAGGCCCAGCCATCCAGCCTCTCTAGATCTCTCTGCAGGGCTTCCCTACCCTCAAGCTGATGGACACTTCCACCCAGCTGGGTGTCCCCTGCAACCTTACTAAGGATGCACTCTGCCCCCTCATCCAGATCATTAATACAGATGTTAAACAGGAGCAGCCCCAGCACTGAGCCCTGGGGGACACCACTCGTGACTGGCCGCCAACTCGATCTTTCTTATTTTTCTCCCACACCAAGTTGTAGATGCCCATTCCTGGCAGGGCACATGATGTCTCTAGTTTCTCTCAGCTGTCTAGGCATGCATTTGTTCCTTATTCAGGGCAGGATTTGAATGGAAACAAATTAAAAAAGAAAGTTTCCCATGGTTGTAGCTTTGTTTCCCTGAGACACCTTTGGGTATTATGCTGTGCCTTGATGTACTTAGAGGCTCTCTACATTTCCTGTACTCTGGGATTTTGTTTCTTAAAGGTTTGGAAAGACTTGCTTACCATTTACAACCTTCTGATGTAAGTCTTCACATTTTTATTCATTAAATAAGTAAATAAATCTTTTTCACAGTTACTTTTAGTTTGTTTTTTTTTTTCCTAAGAGTACAACATCTTACTTGTTGATCTGCCTGTTGCTTCGAGTGTTTTCTAAGTTATGGCAGTTAGGACAGCGCAAATTGTATGTGGCATTGACATCATTTCAATACCTCGGGCTTTTTCTCTCCATGTTCATTAGTAATCTCACTCAATCTTTGGGGAGGGCCGGGAGGGATATTTTCTCCCACCCATTCACCTCTGCATTCTCCTTCTACCTAACTACAACAACTTTTGAGGATTTTGAATACCCTTGGGGCGTTTCAGTCATCCTGCACTTACTGTTATGTCTCCTAAATGTGTTTCAGGTCTTAGTTAAGGTTGTAAAATTTGCTAGAAGTGTCACTCAAAGATCTGCCCCAAGGCTGGCTAGTCTTTAGTGAAATGGCATGTGGGAGAATATAGGCAGGTATCTAGAGAACATCTCACCTCCACATGGTTTGACACTTCATCCCTGAACAGCTACAGGAATCTTGATAGAGTGTTTGAAAGGAAAATGTTGTGACTATTCCAAAGAGGCACAACTTACTGCAACTGTGCTGGGCTCTGGCCAATATCTACCAAACACTGCTCAACATTAGGCAGCATCGTCAGGGGAGCGTGTGAATATAGTCTCATGTTCCTGATGTTACCTACTGTTTAGGACACAATGATGTTGAAAGATGCTTTTCTTGAGTTGTTTTTCATGGCAGATGCCTCTTCCGTGCTCTGTATTTTAGGTTGAACTGTTTAGATGTTCTATCTATAACTTTTATTGTCTTTTAACTTCAGTAGGGTGGACTAGATATCACTGAACTAGATATCAATGCTCTTAAGTTTATCCTACCAGGCTGTAAAGGTGGATGGCAATTGGGGTAACATGACATGTTACAGTACACCCTATGACAGCATCTTCAAACTGCAAATGTGAAGATACTTTGACATTTTAGGGAACAGGGCACATGCTCTCCCTTAGCAGGTTGTTGATGGTTTCTTCTGATGTAGTTTTGTTCCTTCAGTGGTAGCAGGACACTTGCAATGCATGTGAGAATTCCATTTAATCCATCTCCACTGGATTACAATGGGTAGTGCTTTTCCAGGATGAGCCTGGAGCAAAGAAACCTAGAGCAAAGAAATGTTGGTCTCTCGAGGAGCTAGACAGACATACAAGGTACAGAGAGCTCAGCATAACTTAAAATGCTTGTTTGGTTTTCCTGTATTGCAGTGTCATGCATAGGTAATGATGGATAATAATTCTGCAGATTCTATGTCTACAGAAGTCCTGAGAGAACATTGTCTCTATTCAATTGATTGCTCTTCGGGCCCCTCTATGTGCATGCAGAAAATCACTTGCAGTTTGTCTTCAGGCATGCTGAACACATGACTCTGGTATACCCCTAGTTGCTTCAAACTGTTGGGCCAAGAATAGGAAATAGCCTGAATACTGAAATCTGACAGTAAAGTCATAAACCACATCTTGAGACACAACAGGACATGCTGGTGTCTCTCAGACAGAGACGTTTTGATCCTAGACTCTTCACAGACTTAGTCTGAGATATTATTTTACAGAACATTGATTTT
Source organism: Urocolius indicus (assembly GCA_013401255.1). Classification (NCBI taxonomy): domain Eukaryota; kingdom Metazoa; phylum Chordata; class Aves; order Coliiformes; family Coliidae; genus Urocolius; species Urocolius indicus. The sequence goes on from WBNH01005227.1 coordinate 11,321, forward strand.
TGCTTACTTCCAAGTCCATTGCTTTCTAAAGCCCCACAGGAGATAAGGTCTGTCTGTCCTTGCTTTGCAGAGACAGTTACAGTTTTGTGACCAACAATTTTCAGTTAGGACTTCCAGAACTTCACTTTCCTTGGCCTGTTTTCTTATGTAGGTTTTGATAACATCTTCTCTTGCAACAATCTCTTCTCTTGTACAATCTCAGGTTCAGTATTTGAATGCTGTGGCTGTTCAGAGTGGGTTTGTAACAGAAAGGGAACTATCAGATTTGTATGCCTGCCTAAGTGGATTAGGTAGCTGGAGGCATGACTCTAGTGTTGGTTCATTCACAGTTACAGTTGATTTCCTGCTGAAACAAACTCGAACAATTGACTATGTGGCAATTCTTTCTCATTGGTCTTACTTTGAGGCTTTGTCTGTTCTCCTGCTCAACAGTTCTGATATTTAAGCAGGTAACAACCGTGCCATTTTCCCCTGAAAAGACATTTTTTGTGTTTTGGCAACTTGATCTTTCTTCCTTTACGTACTTTCTTACCTTGGCTATATCCGGGCAGTATATGGAGGGTTATATTGTGAGGCCACTCTCAGTAATCTTTGAGTGATCACAGCAGTTGAGAGAATTTCCCGAGAACTGAAGCAAAACAATTATCACTCCTATCTTCAAGAAGGGCAAGAAGGAGGACACAGGGAACTGCAGACTGCTCAGCCTCACCTGGATCCCAGAGAAGGTGATAGAAGAACTAATCCTGGAAACAATTTCCAGGCATGTGAAGGACAAGAAAGTCATCAGAAGTGATCAGCATAGATTCAACCAAGTGGAATTCATGCCTGACCAACTTTGATAGCTTTCTGTGATGAAGTGACTGGCTTGGTATGCAAGGGGAGAGCAGTGGATATTGTCTACCAAGACTTCAGTAGGGCTTTTGGCACTGTCTCCCATAAGATCCACATAGAGAAACTGATGAAATATTGGCTGGATGAGCAGATAGTGAAGTGGACTGAAAACTGCCTTGAGGGATGGGCCCAGAGGATGGCAATCAGTGGCACAAAGTCTAGTTGGAGGCCAATAGCTGGCAGTGCATTCCAGGGTCCAATACTGGGTCCATTCCTGACATGAGTGGAGTTTGCCATCCCTAGAGATATTCAAAAGACACATAGGTGAGGTGCTGAGAATATGGTTTAGTTTAGCGATGAGCCTGGCAGTGTGAGGTTAGTGATTGGACTTGACAATCTTAAAAGTCTTTTCCAACCATAAAAATTATTCTGATTCTGTGATTCTGTCCTCCTTAACGTTTTTGTCAATGACTTGGATGATGGGGATGGAGTGCACCGCCTCAGCAAGTTCAGTGATGACACAAAACTGGGAAGAGTGGCTGGTAAGACAGAGGGTTGTGCTGCTGTTCAGAGGGACCTCAACTGTATGGAGCAGTGGGTGGACAGGAGCCTCATGGAGTTCAGCAAGGGGAGATGCCAATTCCTGCACCTGGGGAGGAAACAACTCTGTTTGCTGGGCACCAACTGACTGGAAAGCAGCTTTGCAGAAAAGGATAAGGAGTTCCTGGTGGACACCAAGTTGAACATGAGCAATCAGTGTGTTAGGCTAACAGTATCCTGGGCTGCACTGGGAGGAGTGTTACCAGACGTGATCCTTTTCTTCTGCTCAGCATTGATGTGGCCCTACCTGGAGTGCTGTGTTCAGTTCTGGGCCTCTCAGTGTGAGAGAGACTTGGACCTATTAGTCCAGCAAAGAGCCACAGATGATTGGAGCATCTCTCCTGTGAGGAAAAACTCACTGGGTACTAGAGGGAGATGAGGGGAATCTTATCCATGTATATAAATACCTGAAGGGGGATACCGAAGTGAGGGTGAGGTAAGAGACAGTGCAGCATACTTTCTGGATCTCTGTAAGAAGGACCCAACAACAAATGGCTTAATAAGATAACTGCTTTAGTAAGGCAGGCTAAGAGAAATGTAGACGGTGAGGAAACCTTGTATCACTAAAGATGCTGGGCACCCTGCATTTATGCAGTACCAGACAGAGCCTGGATGGATTTTTCCCGGAAGCACTGTGCAGAGCAGAGCAAGCTCTGTCTGTGGAGAGCAGCTCTCCCTTCTGGTCATTTGAAATGTTACGTAATTCACTCAAGAAATCTCTATTCCTAAGGGATGTTCTCATGAGAAACTCTTGTCGCACTTTTAGAAAAAAGCAGGACTGTGCAGCCAATGTAATCAGCAGTACCGAGGGGGAAAATGCTTGCAGGCTCTTCTGTTAGCTGCCTGAGTTTAACTTGCAGCTGAGGCATTTGTGCAGCACTGCACAGGCATGTGGCTTCTGAGGGTAACTGCCATGCAGGTCACTAATTCCTGAATGTGCAACTGTCTCTCAGTCTGAACGGCTGCAGGAAGGGGACAAAGAAGATGGATCCAGACTCTTCTCACTGGTGCCTGGTGACAAGGATAAGAGGTAACGGGCACATGCTGGCAGTTCTGTCTGAACATTTTTACTGAGCAGAGTGGCTGAGCATCAGCACAGGTTGTGGAGTCTCCATCTTTGGAGACACTCAAAAGACACCTGCTCATGTTGTTGGTCAGCTGGCTCTTGGTGGCTCCCATTGAACATCCTTACCCGTTCTGTGATTCATTGCAGTGTTGTAGTTTGATGTTAGTTTTCCCAAGGGAGGATGCTCTTCTGTTGGCTTTGAATGCTCTTCCCTATAGTTGAGACCGGATTCCAAAAACGAGTTGTGTCAGAACCAGTATTGAGACTACTTATGAGTGTGCAAGTCACTGGAGTTTAAGCTGTGTATATAGGTCTGAATTGCAAAATGACTTCCCGTGTCTCAGTTGTGCTATGTAACTTGTTGCTTAAACACCAGGAATGGTTCTGATCAATTTCTTTCCATTGTCCTGGGTCTGTCATAACCTTGCTGTATTGGCTTTTGTTTTTAATCTGAAGATATATAATATTTTTCACCTTGTGTCAGATACAGGATGGTAAGCAGTAGACCTGAGATAGAGTTAAATGAGTTATGAAGACAGAGGGAGCACAAAACTATTAGTTGAAATGCCTGAGGCACATAATTATTGAAGGTCTAAATATATAACAGAATTCTGTTATCTATTGCTTGGCCATTTTTGCAATTCTGGATATCTCCTGTTGAAATATTTTTTGATAAATACATTCACATGTAATAGGACTTGATTTTCCTATGCATTTGTCATGAATTGCAATAACTGTAGAGGAATTTTTATGCTAGGTTAGACCTAGAGCTAATCGAATTGTTCAAGAGCTACCGTAGGCAGCAGTCCAGCGTTACTACAAGGATGATGTCATCTTATTCTGATAAGTAGACTGATTGAAATTCACCTCGTAAATGAAGGTGTCTTATTTGTTTATCTGAAAACATAATTGCAGTGTCTTCCATGTTTTTTTTTTTTTTACTTGAGAAAGTTGTTTCTTTCTTGAGGGAGTTTTAACTGAATTCTCAGGTTAAGTGCCTGTGGGTTTGTGCTGAATTGTTGAGATTAACTGGCACTGACAGCTCACGGATACTATTCCTTCTGGACAGTAATTTAGGCAACTCTGTGTTTGGAGTTTCACCTGTCATTAAAATAACTCTTTACCCAACTTTTTATATCAAGTTGACATCAGTTGTCATTTGGAAAAGATTAAACAAATCCTTTTCATCTGCAGTTTTTGCTGATGTGACTTGTATTTTTTTTTTCTTCTCTCAAATTGCTCTTTCACTGGTCCTTTAAGATAACAGAAACTATACCAGCTTGTTACTTTGCATATCCCTCCATAGTACTTTGACCTGGCGTATTCCAGGTTTGCTCTTGGTTAAATAATATCCTGCTTTCTCAGGCAGAGAGCTCTTTCCTTGTAAGAGAAGCATAAAATTGGCTGTGGTACAGTGCAGGTATTTTTGAGTCACGCCATATTGATTAAGACATCCATATGATAGTTTGAAGGTGTTTTGCTACAGATTGTATAGGAAAATTAAGGATTTATCTTGATGGCTTTTCAGGTTTAGAGATTTAAATGAATAAATTTTTTAATGTTTCTAACAATCTGAGTTAGAAGCTTGAATATCTCCAATATGGTTTAGTGTCCCATCCCCAGAGTTAACTGAAGTATCAATTATGGGATTTGTCTTTGAAAATCAAGCTGAAAAATAGTAAATGCAATTGTATCTGCTTAATTTAAGTGCTATCCTAGAAGTGCATACAGATTCTGTCTTTCTTAATGTTTATATAGCTAAGGTAAATATGGAAACCCTTTCCCACAAACTTTAACTGTTTACTGAAATATATTTTATCGTGACACTGATGTGAAATGTTGCAATATGCTCACACTGTGTCAGACAGTAAAGGTGCATCCCGGGAGCTCCTGAAGATGATTATTTCCTGCTGAGAAATTTGTAAACAGTGGGTGTAATTCAGTGGCACCTGCAGGTCAAACATATTTAGCTGGTAGATTTTTTTTGTTTATTGAGGGGATTTCCACTTCTCTGACTTCTAGATCCATAAAGAACTGCTTGTGTACTTAGTGTTTCTCTGTGCCAATTCTGTTATTCAAGTGCACCTCAAAGTCATGAACAAATGTGGAATCTTTAGTTTGGTAACCTTTGTTAATGGCTTTTCTTCTGAAGTCTCTTACAGATATGCAGTATTGTTGTTGCTAAAACTTCTTACCTTCCCTGTCAGAAGCAGCCACAAGGAGATTGATTATTTCCTTCTCTGGCTTAGACATATCTTATCAGAAGAGTTGATGGTTTTAACTGTGCTTTTTGAAATCCTGAGTTTATTGGAATGGAAGCATATAGAGTGCTCTGTTGAACAGTTCTTTCCTCAGTCATTGCCTGAAAATATTGCTGCAGTGTGGTGTTTATGAACTCCATCCCCTGGTGTTGAAGGGTATCTGGAGCTCAGAGCCCTTCAGTTATGGCATTTTCTTATTGATCTGTTAGGTCAAATGTGACTATTGAGAATAAATGTGGAGAATTCTGCATCTTTGTGTGAATGTGCTGTGTGAAGATTTACTGTTGTTTTGAAGGTGGATAGTCCCAGTGTGTACAGTTACTATGTACTGACATTAAAAAAAGCAAACCCAAAATACAATAAATAACTTTTGTGGTAAATTAGTGGCACATATATCAGTGTGAAAAGTTTCTATTGGATTATGGTTAACCAAAATGGAATTCTGTCTTTTGAACTGTGATTTCTAATGGTGTTTATACTAGTGCAGGGGCCTGATTTCCCAAAGTGTGAAAAAGATCTTTGGAAGGAACAGTCATCATTTGTAGAGGTTGCAGTTTGAGCTTCCACAAAACATTTTGTCTCTCAGCCATCTTTTGTCTTGCTGTTTTTCATTTTTAGATTTTCTGTTTCCTGATGGAGATGTATGAAGAATAGTGACAAGTTTGTATTTCTTTCTCCAGTGGACTCTTTAATGAGTTGTGATGGACAACACTGATGTCAAACTGTCTCTCTTTAAAGCTATGCATATAGTGAAAGCTACTACAAAATGTGCTTTCACATCAGGTGTAGGATTGCGTTTCAGTGTTTAACATTGTCTCAATGTTTTTTCTTTCATGCTTTCCAAAGTTCTTTCATAGAGTGCTTTTTCCTTTCTTATTATCTTTTCACTGGGATCAGGATTTAGCAGAAAACCCAGTTTAATGTTTCTGTATCCCGTGGTATTTGGGTATCACCTTGTCATTTTTATATTGTGTCTGTCGGCACCTCTTGGCTGCTGTGGGAAAGGGGGATCTATGGTAAAGTGGAGATGTTGTTGTGAAGGAAAACAGTAAATGATGCTTGGTATAATTTATGAAGTTCTTTTCTGTATGAAAAATAGCTTATACATATAGTATAGGTTATACATATCCATGTTATACATATATAGTTATTGTTACTATGCGACCTGATCTAGGTTGACCTGCTTCTGCAGAGGGGTTAGACTAGATGATGACACAGGACTCCAGATGAGGCCTCATCAGGGCAGAGCAAAGGGAAAGGACAATCTCCTTCAACCTGCTGCCCACACTCTTAATGCACCCCAAGATACTATTGGCCTCTTTGGCCATGAGGCCACACTGCTGGCTCATATTTAGTTTGCTGTCCACCAGAACACCCAGGTCCATCTTCTGCAGCTGCTCTCCAGCAGGTCACTCCCAGCCTGTCCTGGTGCATGGGATGTTTCCCCAGGTACAGGACTCCATGCTCACCCTTGTTGAACCTCATGAGGTTCCTACAAGGATATTAAGGGAGATGATGTCAAAAGCCTAGTTGAAGTCAAGGTAGATGACATCCACTGCTCCCCTCTCATCTGCCCAGCCAGTCTTGCTGCTGCCTTTGATTGCCTGACATGTTTCCCTGTTGGATGGGGTAGGATGAGCATTGCCATTTCGCACCCTGCCACCCTTCAGTTTAAAGCCCACTTTACCAAATTGGCCAGCCTATTAACAAAGGTGACCCTTTCACCTTCTAGATAAGTATTCCATCTCACTTTAGCAGATTACACTCATCAGTGAAAGTCCCATTGTCATAAAAGCGGAAACCTCAACAGCATCAGGAGCTGACCTGCATTATTTGTCTATTTCTGTCTGCCCCCTTTCCTCTGAATAAGTACTTATGTACAGTATGTATTTGTTTTGGGAATGAATGAAGAACTCTCGACTGTGGAGCCTTTAACCCACAGTAAATGCATTGCAGTGAGTCTATTTGCTTTCTTTCATACATTATAAACCAAAAGAGATAAAAAGGTGAAATGCAGCTTGATTAAACTCAACGTGTAACTTCAAAAACACTTGCTTTTTATCCCTAAGTAGAGAAGACATATGTAAAACTTTCTAAAAATTTCCTTCATAAATTAAGCATCAGAGGAATAAGATTGCCTAATGGATAGTAAAAGTGGGAGATAGGGAAATAACAGGACTGCTTTAGGAGGAACCTTCATGCATACATGTAGCAATAGTCTCTTCTTAATACCACACTATTTTAGTCTGTTGTGAAGCACACTCAAGGAAAGATGTGTCAAAAATAATTAAAATGCCAGGCACTTAAAAGCCTTGAAATCTCTCTCAAATGAGCTGTACCGTAGTATAAACACCTACTTTTTCCCTTGCTGTGTAAAACTCGGTGTGTAGTTTCAAATAGTTTCAAAGGCATTTTCTGGTGCACTGACATAAATGATGTAATTTTTGGTGTAATATTCGTGCTAATGGAATTATATGCAATACAGATTTTCAGCTTCCTTTCTTATCAGGTGCTATCAGCCACCTAACAGACAAATTTCAAAAAAAGTCTCTTAGATTTTCTAAATTGAAAATCCCTGACCACTTCTTTGATCTTAATTGCAAGAATCTCAGCTTTGATAGTCTTCTTGACCTGCGTTTGAAGATCTACCTTTGATTAGCCTGTGTCTGATAAACATGAAGCTGCAGCGCTGTCTCGCCTCAAGGGAGGCAGTGTTATATCTTCCTTTTTTTTCTCTGCAAGCTGGATGCTGAAGGCTGTCTGCATGTTGTTCATAGCAGCAATGGCAGCAGGATGAAACTGATACCATCTTTGAAAAATGCACAGCTCCTGGTATGGTTCTGAATCACAGCACTGAATTTGGCCACAGTCATCTTACTGTCACCTTATTGCTATTTGACCAATCAGTTCATCAAAGCAGAGTCACTCAAGCTGTTTGAAAACAGACTTTGGAATAAAATGCTGTGATTTTTATTTGTTTTTTGTTTGAAAGACTTAAAAATGAAAGATGAAATTATGTGTGAATTCCTAGTGTAATTTCCGTAGCGATATCACACTGTGTGCTTGCTGTGGGCAGGTTTGAAGGACTTGCCTTTCTAAGAGGGAAGAAGAAAAAGAAACAGGAAGAAACCCAGCCTGTTCATGTAAGGCACAACAGAAGATGCTCTTTCTTTTGGTGTGCTATTACATGAATTGTTTCAGTCCATAAATAAAGGATTCTGAATAATCCTGTCGGTGATGGTACTTGCGTAATGTGTTCAGTTCTCTTTCAATATAAGTTCCTTTGACTTTAAAAGGTAATAATGATATTTGCAGGGCTAGCTGGTATTTGTAATGGATGGGAAGATATATCATAGAATGGCAGGGTTGGAAGGGACCTTTAGAGATCATCCAGTCCAACCTCCCTGCAGAAGCAGGTTCACCTAGATCAGGTCACTCAGGAACATGTCCAGGCGGGTCTTGAAGACCTTCAAGGAAGGAGACTCCACACCCTCCCTGGGCAGCCTGTGCCAGGGCTCCCTCGCCCTCACAGTGAAAGAGTTTTTTCTTATATTTGAAAGGAACTTTTTGTGTTCCAGCTTCATGCCATCACCCCTTGTCCTGTTGCTAGATACCATAGAAAAAAGGGATGCTCCAGCCTCCTGACACCCACCCTTTATATATTTGTAAATGTTAATAAGATCTCCCCTCAGTCTCTTCTTCTCTAGACTAAAGAGCAGCCTTTCCTCATATATCTTTTAATTTTTTAAAACCTGTATCTGAAGTTTGATAGACAGTTTTAAGTAATTCTTCATAATTAATAATAGGCCCTTTGTGTTTTTAATGTAAATATGAAATGGAAGCAAGATAGATTTTTTTACTTTTGGCCCTGTTCCTTTTTGTCTTTTCAGCATCACAGTTGTTTTTCAGCGACATACAAGGTTCTGTTTGTCTTCTGTGAAGCTTGCTGGTTTGTTTAGTTCTTACTTTTTTTTTTGCTGGGACTGTCAAACATTGTGTTCATAGCATTGTCTTTTGCTAGGATAGCCTTTCTCTTTTGAACTAATTACTGTAACCCCTAACAGATAATCATGATGCTGTACTGCACAATCAATTTCCTTCCTCGCATTCAGACACACCGTTTATTTCTTGTTGAGTTTCTTGACCTTATCTCAAGAGAAGAAGTTTTGTTAGCATTTCAGCTCTTGTTTCTTCTTTGTGTTGTCTGTATTGTCACTTAACTACTTTATTAAGTGGGCTTCCTGACAACTTTTTTTCAGTCTTTTCTTTCAGTAGCCCATGTCTAGAGGGACTGTTCTCTCTGTGGGATTTCCTTACCTCTAAATTTACTCATTCTTTTGGTTAAATTTCTAAAGATTGCTGCTACTTACCACTTTTCTTAGTTTTCTGTACTCTTCCGGGCTTTATTTGTGCTTAGTATTTGTTTCCTTAAGCTGGTTTCAGTTAAAATCCCTTTTGGCTGCATCAACACTAATGAAGTGGACTTTTGTCTGTTATTGAAGACCGCTGGCATGGATTGAGATTTGTCCTTTCTGTTAATCTCTTGGCCTTCAAAACAGGTAGCTACAAGTGCAGTGCTCTTTGGAAATATTCCTGAGCATGTGATAACCCTCACACTGTTTCCAGAGTTTGAAGGAGTACAGTTTACCTTTATCAAAAGTATTTCAGGACTTCTTCTAACATAATGATTTGCATTTCAATGTCTGGGAGAGTTTCAAACATTAGTGTATTGATGTAACGCTTTCAGTTAACTTTCATAAAGCCAGTAGTCAAGCCAGTTACCAACTAGAGATTAACTCATTTATTATGATCTGATTCCCAAAAGGCTTATTCTGTGAACGATCTACATTAAACATTGTGATTTGAATGATTCTGCTAGCTAGGTAGAAAAGAAAACAAAGGAATCAAAAAACAAGAAAGAATCTCTTCCAACAGTCCCTCCAGAGGAACCCTCCGGTGATTTGTAGATCTCACTGTAACTTTCTTATTTTAATGTGACAGGGAATGTTTGGCTTCCGTTGCATTCTGAATTTCAGAACCTTAGATATTCAAGGCAAGATTTGCTGCTTCATCATCTATATCTGTCCTTCCTGAGCCAAGTACGCCCTCTAACTTTATGTAGCATCCCACAAAACGTGTTGTGTCAACTGAGTCATGTTTTTGTTTACTTCCTGAGATTTCCATCTAGTCTTATTTTATTCCTGCTAGGTTTTTTTTTGCATTAATTAAGCAAGATCAAGAAAGCTCTGAAGATAGTCTACTGTTTGACACTTTTTCCTCCCTATGACCCTTTAACTAACCACATTTGCCACTCATTGTTTTGGAGCTGTGATCTAGATTGTCATTTCTAAGTGTTATTTTATTAAAGAGGACAGTCTTTGCCTTTAATTTGCTCAGTGGTGATATGAATGACAGCAGATTTTCAGCTTGCCAGGCTGGGAAGCACAGATGGCACTTCACATGGCTGAGAAGAAGTGGGACTCTGGGGAAAGAAACATAACATATGTTTTCCTGCATTTGAGGGACCTAAGAGAGGTTCACTGCTTGCAGTATTTCCCTAAATATTCCCCAAATTTGCAATACCCATTGCAAGTGTGTAATGTATTAACAGTGTCACTGTAGCATACATGAAGCTTTGTAAAGGGAAAAATGTGGGATTGAGAGATGAACAACAGTGACTTCTGGGAATATTGAGGTGTGTCAAACAGGGTCATGTATTTTTAAAATGAAAAGGAAAAACAAGTCAAGTCAAGTGGTTGGGCCAATGTGCCTTGAAGGAGGGAAGCAGGAAAGAACTTGAGAACTGCAGAGTGTCACATTGGTCTGTTACATTCTGTGTGACGTGCTTCCTAGCAAATGAATAGGTTACAAATTTGTTTGTATTTGGGATGTTATTTAGTAACGTAATTCTTAGTTTGTCCCTTTAATAGATCCATGCAAGACCATGCACTGTTTTTTGTCCCATGTCACTTCTGTAGACAGTTCTTGGTTAGTGCCTTCAAAAACCCATTATGTATGAACATTTCAGTACCATAAAGTGACTTTGCAGTAACTGTTTTATAATTTCTTCTAGTAAGGATAAGCACTTCAGGGTACTGAATTTTGCTCCTAATTATTATTTGTGCCATCAAAAATAGTGTAGTCTTAGCACGAGGTCAGAGTGGCCAAGTCCTATTTGATAAGGAAAAAAAAGTGTGAGGAAATCTGTCTTTCAGGCTTGTTTTGAGGAATAATAATTCCAAACCTCTATGTTGTTTGACTAAAGTAGAATTTCACTGAACAGTTTTGTTTTTCTCAAGCCTCTGTTAGTCAGAGCTTGTTCGAAGGGGAACCTTCTTTACAAAATTGAACGGCAGAAAGAATCCTTTGCACTTCACAGCCAAACGGCTCATTCCTGATAGCCTTCCTTCTGTGTGCAGTAGAAGTTAGGTGGTTTGGCTTTGATCCTTGCATATTATGGATTGAGTATATTCCAGCTTTTCTTTAGTTCTTAGGAGTAAAGAATCTTAATCTAAAAAAAAAAAAGTATATATATATATATATTTAAAAACTATATATTAAAGAGATTATCTTCCCTCTTCTCCCTCCAGGTGTTCTTTCTTTCCACTTTGTTTAAGGAAACTTGCTTAGTACCATCAACTAATAATACCAGACAGATGGGTTGAAGAGTATAAGAGAAATGAAGTTCAGTTTTTCAACTGCATAGCCGGTTCTCCTTTAGAAAACTACATTTGCTCATATTTTAAAACTGGAAAACACATGTTCTCACTTGGCCTACAGAAGGAATAATTCTTCATTTGTTTCTCTTTCCCAAACATAAACCCCCCTATTCAGTGTAACATTTTAGCTGATTTTATTGTTTGTTTGTTTGAAGCAGTTTTGTTGTTTAAATTGATTCTTTTCTTGCAATATTTTCGCAAACATAGGTTGAGTTATGTCTCTGCCAGCTGCTTGAAACAGTAGAGCCAGCACTGAAATAAACAAGTGACTTAGGCTAAAAGGCTGGTCTGTGTGCTTCTGAACTTGCTAATACTAGAGAAGGCAGATTATCACACTTGGTAGTAGTGGATGATTTATATGTTTGGAGTTATATGAAATGACTTAAGCTTAATTAAAAATGCTTAATAAAAACTGAATTGGAAATTCACATACTTCAGCACTGACAAGAACTCCTGGTATAGCTAGACTGCTAATCAGAGGTAGGTGGTTGTTGTATGGCCCAGATCCCTGTGTGTTTCCTTCTCAGATGATGTGGCTTTGTGAGAGTACCATCGTCCTGAGACATATTGTCTGATATCTAGGTTTTAAAAAAAGATCCTTAGGACAAGCCAGCAAGCATTGTTGATTTGCATTTGGGATGCAAAAATATAGCTCTGATCACAGTCACACTCAGAAAAGATCAAGTAATTTGGAAAAGAAGAAACTGTGAGTGTGATGGTGCTGAAGCTGAGCTTGCCTTCTTAAAGGTGAATGAAAGAATTTGGCAAGCAGAGCCTAAAGAAGCAACAAGAGTAGACTTCATAGGGTGTGAAGACATGTATGGGAGAGAAAACAACTGAAAATAAGTACATCTGAGGGATAAACTTAACAAATCTTGTTTGAAAATCAGAAGGTGAGTCTGGTCTTACAGAATCAGTAATGGGATGAAAGAATCTCCAGTGCTTCAAAATATTGTTTTATATATTTATGTGAAAGGATTGTGTAAGGTTGATCCCGGAGCCAGAAATCAAAAGTGAGCATGTGAGATTTCTTGGTACTGGAATAATAGAAATCTCTGTTCAGCCAAGAATACATTTGATTGCTATTTGTCATAAAGCTTCCAGCATTACAGAATCTGTTCTTCAGGGCTACCACTGGTATCCTGTAGAGATCAGAAGGGAAGACTAACTTTGTTTTTTTTATCTGCTTGGTGCACAAGTTTAGCTTCTTCTGAAGCTCAGGCAGTTTGCTGTTGACTGAAGGTGGGACTTTGAGTGAGATTTCAGTGTTACCAGGAAAGCAGTCCTGGCCTGCCATATGGGATTAGGGTCTGTGTTCAAAGTTAAATCAGTCTTCCAGTCCAATGGGGAAAAAAGAGGGAAAGTGTTTCCTTTTTTCTTCCTCCTGTTCCACCCTTCTCTACTCCTGAGGTGATGTAGGTGTTCTCATGTAAGACTTTGGTAGCTGCAGGCACTTGTATTCAGGCTTGCATCCTTGAATTCTGTTCTCTTGCTGTTGTGTCTCTTTTTAAAATTCAACTGAAATTACATTAAAAGTCTTGATGAAATATTTTTGTTTGGTTTTAATGTGTTCTTGTGATACAAGAGATTGAATTAAACACTCTAGACACTACTCAAGTATTTATAAGAACATTTTTTTTAATAAATAGGTGAATTTTTCTAAAAATAAAAGGTAGTGGCTAGTCCATGTTCTCCCAGCAATTCAAAGTCAGAATTGGACATTTCACTAAAATTTCCTGTCTGTAAAGTCACTTCTTGACCTTTATCTCCAAAAAGATAGTTGCAAGAGGGGCAAATTTATCAGGAAGGCACCACTGTCTAATTTATCTGGTGGTATTCGTAAATGCCATTGAGGTGATTGAACAGCATATGCAAAGATTCTTTTAAATAGTTGTAATTTTTACATTATAGATAGAATTCTGTTTTCAAGGATATATTAGGCTGGAAAATAATAAGGCTTTTTGGTAATTCTGAATGACTCAGAGAAGGTTGACTATTTTTTTCCAGAGTTCCATAAAAGGCTGGAATAGACATTCACTTTAGTCACTGTGTTAGTTGTGGTGATCTTAAAGCAACTTGAGCTTTCTTTCTATCCACTTAGTAATAGATTTATGGGTGGAAAAAATTGCTTGTCTCTTGAGTCTTGATTTCAGTACAACATTTGTTGCTTCTTTGAGAGTTACCCTGAGCAGACTATGAACAGCCAGAAAATATTCTAAAACCAGTGTGTAGTTGGTTGGGAAACAATGCTTGGATCTCAGATTAAAATCTCATCGTCATACAAGTATATTCTCTTGAGTGGAGCTACAAGTGACTTGGCCAGGCTAGTCTGGACTGGTTTATATTAAACAAACTCAACATATTTCACTGGTTTACAGTTTATTTATTTATTTAAAAAAAATATTCACGTTGTGGACAAACATTCCTGGAGCAGAAGTACACACTACATTGGAACTTTGTGGTTTCTTTCCCCTTTGCTTGTTAACGACTGGAGCTACTTCACTCCGATGGTATGCTAATGTGGAAAAAAAAAAAAGGACCTTAATAGCCATGATTTCTTTTTATTGTTCTATGTGTTTTTTTATATTTTATGATACCACAGTTAAAAATTTTAGGGAGCCTTTTGTAAGGCATGGTGAATTGCCCAGACTGGTAGGACTCTGGCCTGTTGGTACTACCTGTGGTTCTGTTGATTACAGATAAATCAACTCGTAAATTTAGTAGTAGTTCTTTGCCTTACATGCAGTGTCAATATTTCCACTTCATGTTTTGTATGAGCCAATCTGTCCAGATCTGTGTTTCCATATGTATGGCTCACATAATGTACCGCTTCCTACCTGTTATTTGAGTTGCAGATACAGACACGTAAGAATACACAGCACAATGCTTCATGTGAAATTAAAATCATGCTAGTCTATGCTCCACTGAGTTGGCTGTAGGAGTAGCTCTTGGAATGGATTGGCTCACTTCAGTTCTATTTGTTTTCCTGAGCCACCTCAGCTGGTAGTTTCACCTCTGAAACAGGGAGTGTAACTGATTTGATGAGAGATAACAGTTAAGTTTTTCTGGAAAGCTAAGGCTCTGATGTCACTTTGTATGCATGGGGTAGCGGTGTTGCATTGTTTTGTTTGGATTTCTGAGATCCTTTATCCCAGGAAAAGCTATATCCCTTTTATTGAGTACAGCCTTAGCTGAATTAGATACTGTTAATCTCGAATGGAAATGAAAATAGGCTATCTCACTGTTTCCCCAAGGCTTTCCATGTTTGGATGTTCCTGAGCTCTGACCTTGTAGGTGCTTATTATTTTAAATAATGTATTACATGTGAAAAAAAAAAAATACCCAAACAAACCAGAATTCAATCTTTTTAAAAATTATCGCTGTTGCTACTTTAGAGATTTCGAGAGTTACCAGTTCACCTTGTTCATTTACCAGTACAGCTGCTGGACATTCTCTTCAAAATATGAAGTCACCTAATTTTCTTGCAAGAATAAGCCTAATTTGTCACAATTCTTGTTGCAGTAAAAGACAATTATCTGAAGCATTTATCTTTTCCTCTTCACTCCTATTCCTGATACTATTGTTGCTTTAATTGTTTTCCTCTTTATTTCTCTTCCCCACTTTTATCCCTTTCCTTCAAGTCAGGTTCACAAATTAGCTTTTTCAGTATGTGATTTATTGCTCTTTCAGAGTGTGGTGTGTGTAACTCTTCATTGCTTTTCTGTTAAATGGTGAAGAATCAACATTTAGTTCGGTAGTATACAGCCATTCTGAATTAGTGAGACCAGTTATTAAATAGTGTAGTAACTTCATGCCTTGATAACCCAAAAGTAAATTTGTTTTAAACAATTTACTATGAGAGATATATGTGTGTGCATGTATACATATATATATGATCTACTATGAATACTATAATAGATACAAGTGGTGCAAACAAACTTAATTTGCTTGCATCTGTTTTAAAGGTACAGTCTGTTCTTCTCCATGTGGCAACTACTTTGGCTTGAGGATTTGACTATTTTAGTTTTTGGCATCTGGTTTAGAATCTGGATCCTGTAGTTTTTCTCAGTGTTTTTTTTCATAAAGCCCAGCTATATATATCTTAAGAAGGAATCCACTGATTTTTTTCCCCCTTCACTTTCTCAATTTGGTTTCACAGGCACCTTGAGAGTCTCTACGTAACTATTGTTTTTTTGGCAGTGAACCAGACAGTTTCTATCTTTTTGGACCTCAGTATAAATACAGTTTATTCATATGTATTTTTTATAAGGGTTTTGCTACAAGTTGTCTAATCACAAATCATAGAAGATAATGAGCAATATTTTTAATAGGAGTATTTGCATGCATTTCTTGAGTGCTGCATGTAATAGAGGATGAAAACATGGAAAAAGATAAAAAGGGATAAAAACCTAATGATCTTGTTCTTTTACTTTCAGAGAACTACCTATGCTTCAAAATGAAAATGAGGAAGAAGAGTCCCCAGAACTATTAATCTGAACAAAACTTAGTGTCGGTAAGTGCTTCCCTTCCTTTATGATGCTGTCTCCACACTGACAAAAACTAGATTTAAAGAAACTAGATGAACACCTGTGCTACTTTAAACAGCAACTGAAAATTGCCCTTCTACTGGTAAATCCTTGTCAACTGGAAGAAGCAAACTTTGCAAAAGTAAGGTCAGGTCCTTTGCATTTATGTCAGATCACTGACAAAATGGGGTAAATCAGACACCCATTTCACCTTTATTCTTTCCTTACACCCATTTTTCTCCCTTTTGTTTGCCTCTCACCTCTAAAAGCAATTCTTTGATAGATTCATTATGTACAAAGCCCTTACTCTTTTGCGGTGTTTTTGGGCCCATTCACTAGCGTGGGAGGTATTTACATGTATGTGTCAGAGATAAGCAGTACTTAAGGTTAGGCACAGTCCCTATTCCATCAAATTTCTCAGAGTTATAAGTAACTAAGATGTTGTGTCTGAAAACTATCGTGTGCTCTGGGATTTCCTAGATCCAGTGCTAGATTTTCTGAAATGCTGGTGAATATTAAAAACTTAGTACAATGGATTCTTATGTTTTTGAAGGACTGTGCAAGTATTGTAATACTCATTTAAATAAATCATAGAATGGTCTTAGAAAAATAGTAACTCTCTTCTTTTTGAGAGGTGGATTAAGAATGAAGTGCACTTCATTGGAATGTGAACTCAGGTGTGAACTTGGAAACCAAGCATGTTATGATGTTTTTCCTTTTTTTATGCCACTGTAGAAAAGACTGTTATGGTCAGTATTGCCAATTATGATGAGAATAAGACGGTTGTGAAAGTTTCTTGAACTTTCACAATTGGACAAATTAGACTAACAGCTCAAGCAGATGTGTTGCAGGTGAGATGCTTTTACTGTTCACCCAACTTCAGTAATGGTTGTCAAGCTGAAGACATCTAAAGTACTCTCAATTATTATGATTTATTTATACAGTTCTAACTCTTGAAGTACTTTGTTAACTTAAGAATTTAATGAGTAGTTAAAAAGTAAATGTGGGATTTAAAATGGTAGTTCTGAAGACCTCATGGCCAAGACAAAGCAAAGAATTTGGTGTTGGTTTTCCAAATGTTCACTTTCCAGTTAGTTTTCTTGAAACTGGGTTAGCTGTTGTTAACTGCTTACTGTTGCTGAAAGAGACTGTTTCCTTTTCCCAACTCCTGCTCTCCTCCATCTCTGACTCATGCTGAAACTGCTCAACTGATGTGTCTCACATTGCTAGCTAGTAAAAAAAAGCTAACTAGTTTTGTTTCTTGGTGTGTGGGTTGGATCAGCTCAGATAAACATTCAGAAAGGGTTAAAGTTGTGCAAAGGGAGAAATGAGTCTCAGCAGGCAGGAACAAAGAGTTAGGAGCATTATGTGTCCCTGGAGGCAGCAGCCAGACAGTGGGTCTGTCCATCACTTTGTGGTAACGTGGTATTCAGTTGGTGAGACTGGAAGTAGATGATTTGACTTGGGAGAAGAACAGATGTGGCTTCTATGAGAGCTTTAGTCTTGCTGTTAGTATGACTATCCTGTTGATACTGAATCGAAACAATGATTCAGAGGGAAAAATCCTTACCAAGTAACTAGAAAACCTGTAACAGTCTTTTCCTCCTGCCACCCAGCCCCATGGGAATGATCTGTGTGCTCCAGGTCCTGGAAATGAATGAAAAGTCCATGTGGACAACTTGCATGACTTGTCCAAACCTCACTTCTTATCAGAATTGGCTGGTCCCTTGAAGCGTTAGCCTGGATGTATGGAAATAAACTTATTTTTTGTATTTCCTTTTGTAATGTGTTCACTCAGCCTGATTTGTCTGTAAACTGTGGCAATGGTTACAAGTTCTGTAAACATGCAGCCCTTTCTTTAGCAAGGAAAAAGCAGTGATTGTGAACTACATTAAACCCTTTTCCCTTTTCTGTTGAGTTTGTGAGGGAAGCAGGAGGATTTGTGCAGGTCTATACACTGCAGTGTCTGGAGTACTAGTTAAGCCAGTGGTTTTGTATGCATCACTCAACTGCCAAGAGACATTGAGCAGTGGAGGAAAGTTGATTTGAGCTTAATACCTAGGGAAAACGTAGGTAGTGCTGGTTGAGGCAAGTAACTAAGTCATAGAGTAAAGGAGATACCTTTCCTGTATTACTCGTTTATGCAGTCCATGGATTGTGTTGGACTCCTGCTTCCTGTGAGACTGCAAAAACTGCATTTGAAACTATTTTCTGCTACCAGAGTCTGACTGGGAAAAAAACTGTATTTAATCGATCTGCCTATTTAATAGTTTTTTTCATGATGCTTCACGTGTAAAACCATTCCCATGGTAGTTTTTACTTTATGGGTTTTTTTAAGTTATATTTCACACTTGGTCTCATCCATTCCATCCATGAACTGCTCTTTTGTAGTTCATTTAAAAAGAAAGATTGATTGGACATTTTTTATTACAGTCTAAACCACTTGCTTATCCTTTCTTGGACATACTGTAAGTTAGATTTATCTGTGATAGGCTTTCGAAGATAAACTAATCTCTGTAAAAGACCTTTATATTTTGAGTTTTAAGGTTCACTGTAAATCTGGGATAGGTATTCTTTCTTCCTATCTAAATACATCAAAATATGATTCGTGATGGAAGAGGAAGATGTCTTTTCAGAAACATGTGTGGCTGATCTAGCCCTGCCTTTTTTATTGAGATCAAAGCTGCATCATCCCTCTGTGTTTCTGGAGTCTCTGTCTTTCTTGCTTACTGCATTTCCCCTCACCTGGGGATCAGCAAAGATCAGTGTTTCTTATTCTAACATTTGGCTTCAGTTCACTCTTTTATCCTGGTAGTCATTTATGTTAGATTCTTGTTTGAAAGATGTCTTATTGCTTAACTGTCTCTCTGAAATATATTCTTTAGTGAAAGTGTGTTCTGTGTAAGTCAGTTCTGCTGCAGCAGCACAAACAACAGGCTTGCATGTCTTTTTTTCTTCTCAAGAAAAGAGATTAATGATGTATCTATTGGCTTGCATGATTACTGTGGTGAAAAATGGTACCAGGCTGAGAGGCTGAAGAGAGGTTGTAAGATTTAACAGGAACCAGGAAATCAGGATGATCTGCGACAAACGGGATAGATGCCATTAAGGGCAAGCTTAAATACTGCTTTTAAATTAAAGAAAAATAGAATGGGGAAACACAGCATAAGGAATGGCTGAGAGTTCTGAAGAAGATTCAGGGTTAACATCATAAATGTAACATGATACCAGGATGAATAAATGGAAGCACTGTCATAAAACACTGTGTAAATGTTTCTGCATAACTTTGGGTGGAAATGGAGTCAAGTAGCTCTTTGTGTCCACTTTTGAGCTATGCACTTAATACATGCAAACAAATCAGAATTACCTTGCCAAACTGTAGAGTCCAGAGGACAGTAGTATTGATGATCAGAACACTGGATCCAAGACCTATGAGGAGAGGGTGAAAAAATCAAAACTGATTTCATACAGAGAGGAATTTCTGCTCTTCTGGGTCTTTTGGAACATGTTTTTTACTGATGGAAGTTAATGAAGTGTGGCTTGTGAAGCACTCTCATCGACTAGAAAGAGTATATGACTGTCTTTGAAGGTTCATGTCCATGTGTGATCTCATCTTAGAGGACAGGGGTGGTCTAATAACCTTCTGATAACATTACATTTTATGACTTAATGTCTGGTTTCTAGCTGTTTGTTTTTTTTTTTCTTTCTCTTAATTAGCTTTCTCTTTTGTGAGTGGAGCATGTGGAGAACAGCTTTTTGCAAACAATGCCCAGAAGGAGCATAGAATCTCTTTATGGATGTTACAATAAAGTTTTTATTGTTAAATTTACTTTTAGCTTAAATATTTTCTTCTGGTGAACTAAATAACTTTTGATCTTCAATACATGTAATTTTAAATAGTCCAAATATAAAACATTGACTATAAATTTGGCAGAATTAAAGATGATAACCTGCTAGATACTATTTGGCTCTAAGTTATTAATATTTTTGTAGTGTCTGAAAAAACAAATTTGAGTATCATTGATAACCTATACCATTTTAAATGTCTGAAATTAGAATGTTACTTCAAACAGAAACTAGGTCTTGACAACTTTTTTAAGGAGATAAGATCAGAGAAAATGGTCAAACAAGAAGTCTATTTTGTCTGGAATGTGTTTTCTACTTCACAGGTTTCTGCAGTTAAACAGATTAGTAACTATTGTTCCAGGGGTTTTCTTGTTTTTTTTAAATTAAATACAAGGAGTCAGCATAGCCAATTCTGATGAAAGTATCTCTTGAGTTATAAGATTTTATCTAATATTATTATTTTAGACAGAATGGTAGACTGGGGGTGTTAGTTTGCCCACTCTTTGTTGTTAATTAGCAGAAATTGTAGTTGTCATGGAGAAAAGAACATGATGTGGATAAATGCCAAGGCTACATCTACAATATCTGCAGTTGTTTTGGCTTTGCTTTAAAAAAAAAATCACACTAGAGATAATTCAGTGCTTTATTGTGCCTGTGTTTGGATTATGTTAAATGGTGGCTAATAAACACGACAAACTGGCAGAACCTGTTAGTGTAGGAAAACATTTAATTGTATTTGCACTTCAGTCTTAGGTTCTGGGTTGGTTTTTTTTTTTGTGACCTCTCTTAACCCCATTCTAAAAGGGAATTAGAAAAATCAAATGCCTTGCCAGTATGTAGAAAAAATCTGATCAGGGCACAGGTTAGTTATAGGATGAATCACTTGAAACTGATCCTAATGATAATGTCTTTTAATCTGATTTATTTTTCCCAAAGGTATTTGTTGTAACTCATGTTGACTGTACTAAAATTGGTGAATGAATCAAAAAAACTGTCAGTAAATGAAGGACTTTCAGCTCCTAAGTAAGATTCCCTTAAGGCTGTGTGGCAGAGGATTTGTGGTCATCATCTTTTCTGGCTCTTGGGGAGCATATATTTTTCTTCAAAAATCACTACATGTTGTGCTTTTAAAGATAAAGTAATTTTAATGCTAGAAAGAGATCACTAACTTTTAATTTACTTGGCAAGTTGAACTTAACTTAAAGAACTTGTATTTGGATAGAGCCAAATGTGTGATCCCAGGTCTAGAGACCAATATTCTAGATAGTGCTTATAGGTGCAAGACAGTGTTTTACTAAAGCAACCAGTTGGAGGACTGCAAGGGGAAGTGTTATTACTACTGTATAGAATGTTAAGGGACTACAGTAAGTCTGTCATGGCTAAGTTGGAGGTCTGGTGTCCAGAAATAATCTTAAGGAAGGGGTTTAGAAAAGAACTATAAGAATCAATCAGATTCTGGGAAAGTGTACCTTATTTTAGAGGTACGAGAAACCTATTCTACTGAGGTCTTACTTGAGAATCATTTTGAAGATTTGTACTCCAATCCTGTATGAAAGGGCACTGGTCAAAAAACCAAACATGTTTGGTAACTAGTTGAGTGGTTTGTCTGAGAATCATTCATCTTCTCTCGCTAGTGTGTTTGAATCACGTGGATGGCTTCAGTAAAAGGTGTGTATTACCTTGGACAAAATGTTTGGTTGTGATGCAAAAAACAGGTTTTCAAGACTCACTGGATTTCAGTGATAAGTTTGTGAGGTGGAGACAGTATTAATACTATAAGTCTGTCTAAACATTTAATTAAAAACCTCCTTGTGACATAGCCGTAATTTTAAAACCAATTCATTGAAATAGGAAGAATGTAGATTTGTAGCAAAGCCCTGAATTCAACATCTTGCTTGTACGAATAATGCTTGTGGTAGCTTTACATGTCTCAGTTTCAAAATTCCAAATCAGGTATTTAAACAATCCTGTTTTTTGAATGAAAAAAACAAGTTTCCTACTAACATTGTTTCACTCTGTAGATGCAACACTCCCTGTCTTGTCAAATAATCTTTCATTGATGTTCCTCACAGTGTGGTTTGTCAGCATTTGGCTACGATTTCAATAGCCTAATGGTTACTGAGATTGGAATCAATCTGTTGTCTATGTTTTGTGTAACTTTTTTCATGCTGTGATCTGTGTAATGTAAACTGCCTGGATCTCTTCAGCATGTGTTCATGCTCTTTGGAAGGGATTTCCATTTAGTCCATCTCCTCCATAGCAGCTCCAGTTAGAACAGCTTGCTTATCTAATTTTATAAATCTTCAAGAGTGGAGATTCCACATCAACTGAAACCTATTACAGTATTTGACAGTCCTCATAGATTAGGGTTATAGTTTTGGTTTTGTTTCCTTTTCTTTTATTGATCTGGAATTTTCTGTATTTCAAATTGTCTCTGTTGCCTCTTGTCTTTCCACTGGGCAGAAAAAAAGTGCAATCTCATTCATGTTTACAAATATGTGAAGGGTGCGTGTCAGGAGGATGGAGCCAGGCTGTTGTCAGTGATGGCTAAAGATAGGACAATGGGTATAAACTGGAACATGAGAGGTTCCGAAGAAACGCAAGGAAGAAATTTTTCACTGTTAGGTGAGGGAGCACTGGCAGGGGCTGCCCAGATGGGCTGTGGCGTCTCCTTCTCTGGAAACATTCCAAACCCACCTGGATGAGTTCCTGTGTGACCTACTCTAGGTGGTCCTGCTCTGGCAGGGAGGTTGGCCTGGATGATCTTTCGAGGGCCCCTTGAACTCTTAAAATTCTGTGATTCTATGTGGTTCTGTGATTTGCTGAGTACTTGCAGGAGTACTTCTGTTTATATTGTAGTTGAGGAAAGTTGGGTGGTAAGAATAGCTTCTACCAGAAGAAGAAAAGAGAATTAACTAATGTGCTGGTGCTGCTGTCAATGCTTTCGACTTTCTGGTGCAATTTCATGCTATTCTGGTTTGGAATACATTAGGAACATAATTACTAGAAAGTGGATTTCTTTCAAGAGTCAGAAGAGGGTACTGTAGTAACATCTGTGAAAAATAAGTCACTGAAAGGGGGTGTACCAGAGGATACAGACTCCTAGAGTAAGCAAGGAGGCTTGGGATATCAACATGAGACCAGATGACTGTGTGAAGTGAGTTCGAGGAGTTAGCTAGCACTTAACTGCTTTTGTGTTCTTGTGGAAACTTGACATTCACTTGTAGTTCTGAGTACATGATAAGAAAAGGGAACAAAAGAATTAGCTCTCAAAGCATCATAAAAATTTAGTTGACCATAAAAAGCCCAAGAAATGAAATAAGCTAATTTCTTCTGGCAATCAGGTAGAATTTCTGGTTATGTATTAGTTAATTGCAAACAAGAATATGTCACAACCAAGGCCATAAAGATAAAATATGTTGGAGATCTGAAATACTCTTTGAGAGCTAACAGTAATTAGTTGGCCAAACTAGCTGATTTTTAAGCCAGATTTGGGAGGTAAATTGGAAATAGAAACGATACAAAAGGCATTTCTTGATTAGTTTTTTCTTTTCTTTTCTTTTTCTTCTTGTCCTGTTTTGAACAGGCACCTTTTCCATGACAGAGTCAGACCTTTAAGATCACCAAGTCCGGCCATTAATCCAGTACTGCCACAGCCACCACTAAACCATGCCCCTCAGTGCCACATCTACACAGCTTTTGAATACCTCCAGGGATGGTGAGTGCACCACTGCCCTGGGCATCCTATTCCAGTGCTCGAAAACCCTGTCAGTGAAGAAATTGTTCCTAATATCCAATGTAAACCTTCCCTGGTGCAACTTGATGTTACTTCCTCTTGTCTTGTTGCTTGTTACTTGGGAGAGGAGACTGACCTCCACCTCACCACAACCTTCTTTCAAGTAGTTGTAGAGAAGCAATAAGGTCTCATCTCAACCTCCTTTTCCCCAGGCTAAACGACCTCAGTGTTTCCTCAGCTGCTCCTCATAAAACTTGTGCACTAGACCCTTCACCAGCTTTGTTGCCCATCTCTGGACATGCTCCAGCACCTCCTTGTCTTTCTTGTAGTTAAGGGCCCAAAAGCAAATACAGTGTTTGAGGTGTAGCCTCATCAGTGCCAAGTACAACTGCTTGCCATGACCACCTTTAGTATCATACAGCAGCCATAATCACCACTGCCTCTAAAATTTTGCTTACATTTTGTGCACTGTTTCTACAATTGTACCTTCAGCTACTCAACAGTTCACCCTGCAGCCTTTTGATATATGTAAGCTAGGATGAATGGTATACAGTTCTCCTGAGAGTGGTGACAAACCACTCTTGAAACAAACTGATGTAATTTGGTAATTTCTCATAGGAAAAATGTAATGGTACTTTTGTTCTCCTCCCCTCTCCCTCTTGTTTAATGTGAACAAAAGTAAATCTCTGCTTTCTGTCAGTGGCCTTCGGTTGAGGTATCAGGCACAACAGTTACAGGAATATTAAACTCTGTGAAACCCATCCTTGTCTCAAGGCATTACCAGCTCCTTTTCAGTCAATCAAGTGCATATTTGACAATTGCATTGCATCTTATGCAGTAGTTTTACCACTCCTTTCTCCTCTTTAGACAGCGTGTAGAAGATCATCGATCAGGCTAAAAGTAGAATCCTTCAGAATGAATATTTGCATTGCATTTCTGCCACTGAATATGTGCCTTTCCAGGAAAAATGCTCATGCTTTCACAAAGTCCTATTTTTAAGAGGCTACTTTTTGCACATTCCTACCCAACCATGTGAATATTGATGATATTCTTTTTTAACCATAGAAAAGTACACCTTTCCCTTCTGTGTTTAAGACTGGCGTAGGAAGGCAGAACTGCTATTTATCTCTTCACTCTTATTTATCATATTTTACGAATGTCTTTATTTTAAAATGTTCTTTTTCCTGCAGGTTACAGTTGCAGTTCAGTGCAGTGTTTTACAGAAAACCTGCCAAAGCAGGTCCACCCAGATCAGGCCACACAGAAACGTGTCCAGGAGGACTAAGACCTCCTGAGAAGCAGCCTCCACATCCTCCCTGGGCAGCCTGTGCCAGGGCTCCCTCACCTCAGCAGTGACATAGTTTTCCTTATGTTTAAATGAAACTTTTTGTGCTCCAGCTTCTTTCTGTTACCCCTTGTCCTGTCACTGGGGAGAACAGAGAGAAGTGCTGCTGCCCCAACCTCCTGACACCCACCGTTTCAGTATTTGTAAATATTAATGAGATCCCCTTCAGTCTCCTCCAGATTAAACAGCCCCAGTTCCCGGAGTCTTTCCTCATAAGGAAGATGCTCCAGTCCCCTGATCATCTTGGTGACCCTGTGCTGGCCTTTCTTCAGAAGTTCTCCATCCCTGTTTTAGCATCTTTTTGTATGTGATAATACCTGTTTACTTAATGTTTCCCTTCAAGTAGGTCATTTAGTGACTAATAGTAGTCTGGGATTGCAGACTTCTAAAGGGCAATCATTCCATTTTCCCCCATTGTCAAATGACTTCGATTTTGTTGTCAGTGGTGTTACATGACAGTCAAGTTTGGCGTGGATGTAATCTGAAGGGTGTGAGGAGATTGCTGATTATCCTATTACTGTAACAGTGAATGATCTTAGTGCTTTTTTTCAGACCTAAAAGCACCACTTAGCACTGTACATCTGTTCGGTGAATGCTTTCAGCAGTTGGTCATTTTTGTGCACCATTTGTATTGTGCATCCTTTCTTCTTGATTATCCCCTCTTCATTTCATTGTGATTTGGTAGCTGTTGAAGTCAAACAAATACAGAAAAAATGAGACATGTTATATGGACAGAGCAATTATCTGAGAGGAATTCATGTTTCTTCTGGTGAATTTAAAGAAAGGACATTTTAAAGAGAGGACACTAAAAAGCCCCAGGTGGACTCTCAATTTTCATAATTCCCTGGAGGCTGTGATTAGCATCCCACAAGCAATCCATTAATCAGGTCTGAGGCAGTGATGAAAAGGTTCTGGAATGACAGCTGTATTGTGCACTTTACTGCAGTTACAAGATTTTGTTGAGCAGGAGTCAGAATATTTACAAAAACAAGTGTATGAATGCTTTGATGTGCCAGCGTTAGCAGCAGTATGACAGCTGACGCTTTTTGGAAGCAATGCTATTAATATGGGTTCTTAAATTGTTTTGCTCAAATTATTTTATGATGTTTGTATTTCTGTGTTACTAAACCATTGCTGTTTTAAGTTAATATCAAGATGAAAGATGATTCCACTAATTTTGTTCCACTGGTTCCACAATACACCTAGTTGTTTTCAGTCTGCTGATCTCTATGTTTTATGAAGCTATGTTCCCTTTTTGCTGGGATAGTCCAGAAAAATAGTTTGCACATACCTGGAATCTATATTTTTTCAATTAATAATTGTTGCTATTAACTAGTAGACAATTCTTAAAATACATTATGGTATGAAATGCTTTATGTGATGAAGCTGAATGGCTAAGCTCTGTTGGATGGGAAAAATTAATCAGTGCTGATTATTCTGAAGTGATTTTGCAAAACCTGAGAATCAAACATTCATTGTCCACCAGTGCTTCACCATATATTTGAAGTGGTACTTTTCTAAGAACTACTTCTTTTCTGAAGCATGTGCCTTAAGTCAAGATTGATGGCATTTATGTGTATTCTCAACATCCTACAAAATCACTAAATCAGAAGAATTCAACCCATCCCTAGATTTTCCAGCTAGCAGCTTATATGTAGTTTTGACCTTTCAATACAACAGCAGTATTCCAGGGAATATTACTAAGATGTGACCAGTGTAAGATAATTGCTGAGTTTGGGAGCATTTTACAGCAATATATATTAGAGCTGATTACTGTTTCGATGCCTCACTAGAGCAGGGAGCACAGCACAAAGCAAGGTTAAGAAAAACTCCAGCTCTGTTCAGAAAATGAGTGAAATGCAGGTCAGTCATTCTGGCAGCTTCAGAAAACATCTTCATAACATATACACTTGGTTTTTTATTTCTTCCACATGCTTTTTTGGAGCAATCATCTTTCAGGCTTGAACTCTGCAAATCCCTCAAGTTTGGCAGTACTGAAGGATTTTCTTCATTTGCCTTATGTCAAAGGATTATTTATTGCCTGCATTGTATTTATTTCTTTGTATCAACTTTTCCGTAATTTAGTAATGGTTGTAAACTTCTCATCTGGAGATGGGATTGATGGCAGAGAGCATGAAGAAATCTTTTCCTGCTGCATGCCAAATATTATGAGTAGGTTCTGTATGATTTTCATAAAATCTATGAGTTTTCTGCAGGTTTTTATGTGCTGAGACTCAAAACAGGCTGTAGAGGAACATCAGAAGAATTAACTGATAATTTCATAGGGAAAATAATCAGAACTTTGTTGCTATGCAGTACTTCCATGCATGTATGCTTCTTCCAAATCTCCTTTCCACGTGGACACTCACTAAGTCATTGCCAGCTAATTATTCCTTGTATTTCAACTAATTATTGTAACATTTTAACCTCAAGTGAAATTGTTATTGCTCAACATTGCAAAAACTGGATCCAATTGCTAAATGTGTTCAAATTAGTATTACATTTCTTTTAAAGTGGTTACCTTTATGAACATCTGAAAACAGCAGATATATGTGGTCCAGGTTATTCAAGTTCGAATAAATTATTAGCAGAAAAGTTAGAATTGTATCTGAGATACTGTAACGAACCATAGAATCCTTACAGTTCGAAGAGACCTTTAAGTTTATTAAGTCCAACTGCTCCTCTCACACTGCCAAGCTCATCACTAACCCATGGCCATCAGCACCTCAGCTACATGGCTTTGCAATAGCTCGAGGGATGGATGGGGACTCCACCAGCTCCCTGGCAGCCTGTTCCAATGCTTAATAAACCTCTTAGTGAACAAGTTCTTCCTAATGTCCAGTCTAAACCTCCCCTGGTGCAACTTGAGCCCATTTCCTCTTGTGCTATCACAGAATCACAGTATCATTACGGTTGGAAAAGACCTTTAAGATCATCAAGACTAACCTAACACTACCTATCATTTATTACTGGAGTAAAGAAACATTCTAATGATGTGCTTAGAGATTTCGTTTCTAATTTCGATATGCTTAGATATTTGATTTACAAGTTGATGTTTCCAAGCTATGTAGGTCAAGGACATAAGGATTGTAAAATACAATTCTATCAGAATTTTGGTGGCTGTTTGATTCGGTCTTTGTAGAGAGAGGCATACATTCCTACAGAAGGCAGAAGCCATAGGAGAACTGGTATATCTGAAAACTTCAATTAAGCAAAAGGAATCTTTTGTAAAGAAAGAATTCCAGTGTTTGTTATGATGTTAATATTGTGTTAAAACTGTAGTGATCGATGGAGAGTGGAGAGAAAATCAGGTATGACTTCATCAATGTTATTTGTGTAATTGCCAAGTCCTGTTTCTCTATGTACTGCGCTTCTGGGATGTTCTATATAGTGGACATGAAGAATTTTTGGAATCTAAAGCATATAATGTTCTCTGAACTTTGAAAACAAGTTTTAGTGTCTACGTCAACCTTCTCTCCCCACCCCCTGCCTGGCAGACTTGGAATGTAATGCGTTATGATTACTTCAGTTTTAAATGAAGCATCTGGGTTTCGATGTTTTGGCAATGTGAACCTCTTTTAATCTGCATAATGTGATTAGAAAATATGCCAGGCACTATTGTACTGAGACTGCAGTGTCAGTATTCTGTGATTTTTTTTTTTTCACCCTGAGAAGTGAATTTAGTAAATAGTTTGTTTTACATCACACAAATACATGTAAATAAAAAAAGGAAAAACCATTCTGAAAAGGTTAGAAATAACTCGGAACAGGTTTGGAAAAGGAAAATGTGTGGAATCACATAGGTAGTCAGAGTTTCTGGTTTGTTTTTCTGAGAACATTAGTCTATTGATTGCAGCTGACACTTTGGGTATGTGTGGATCCAACTGTTAAAGTCAGTCGCGGGATCAAGATCTAAGTTAAGGGTGCAAAGCAGGAACAGTAAGTCCTTTCAATACAGAGGGACTGGATTGTGCTAGCAGCAGTAGGGGACACACTGTGAGCACAGTTTTATTTGTTACACTGTTTAGAAAAGTACAGTTTTCCTATGTGTTAAATGGTAAATATACTCATGAAATGGTGTGATTTTTATAATAAATACATGAACACAAAACGTGCACATGCACAGGTTCATTAGGATGTAAACATCATAGCAAAATCAATTCACCTCTTGTAAGTCAGTCAGGAGGCCGACTAATCCATCCTTCCATCAAACATAGCATCAATGTGTATGTAGGCTTATTTTGTCATGATGAACAGAAGTATTTGATTCATCTGCAAGGCACTGCTTGCCTGCTGAAAGGACATTTTGAAGCTGACTGTAGGAACTCTGTAGGAAGAAATACGATGTTTCAAACATTCTGCATATATTATGATGTCAATATTTTTTCTGTTGTACTCAATGTTCTCAGATTGCTTCTGTGTTTCAAAGGATGGAATTTGTTAAGGAGATTGTGCAGGTTAGAAAAAAACAATAACAAATTGTCTTTGATCTTGTTTTCTGAGTAGCCCAGTCTTTGGAGGCCTTAATGTCCTAGTAATGCCCTATTATTATAAGAGCATAGTAATTGCTGCATTTACAAAACTATTTGCTAAGATTTTTCAATCACTTTACTATGAGGAATAATGAGCTCTCTGGTTAGAACAAAGTTATCTGATAAAATGAATGTTTCTTTTAGTAGTTTGTTCCTTGCAAGCCCTGATCTAAGTAAGGTAACTACAGGTGAAAAGTTCTGTTTCATGTTTTATTATTCAAGTAACTTTTGTAACATTATTTTTTGGTAGAAATGCTTAGGCTGTGTGATATCCCTCATCTTTCTTTTTTTCATGTGACTGATCACACATTGTAGCTTCTTTCTTTCTTTGGTTTGCTTCTGCTTTTCATAAAAAGAAGAGTGTGAGAGAAAGTCATTGTAAAAGTAAAAATTATTTTATCTACTAACTTTTAAGCCCTGTTAGCATTGACACAGTAAGACTGAGTTTTGGAAAATGCAGCCCTAACTTGGACAGTAGTGTGGATTTGTTGTGGATCTGCAGAGTTCCACTGCCTACTTCCAGATGCATGTACATGCACTAAATATCATTCCAGCCAACTCCCTTGTAATTACTTTCCAAAATTGTTGCAACAAAAATAGTTCTCCAAACTTTGGTGCTTCAGAAGTTCATGATTATTGTACTTGATGTCTTGAAGATTCTCAGAACTGTATCAAAGCTCTATCAGAACGGTTTGAATTCTGTGGCAGTGTTGTTTGACTGCATTTTGTTGCAATCTCCTTAATTTCTGTTCTTCACTTATCTGAATAGATTTTTAGCAATGACCATGATTACCAGGATCCAGGTAGAAACAGTCAGTTGTAAAATTAATTTGATCTGAACTTTTGTCTGAAAAATTTTCCTGTTCTCAAATGTCAGTAGCAGTTATCTGTGAGACAGATGACAGCAGGCAGCCATGATCCTTCTAGCTTAATTTCTGAGCTTCCAGAACTTGCTTTGTTCTAAGACAGATGCAGTACAAAATCCATGGGTGGATTTTTCAGCAGGAATATGTACGTTTGTTTTTTAACATATCCAATTTTTTAAACTCAAACACATTTTAATTACAGTGGATTTTGCAATTTCATAATGCCTCCCGAAAATACAAGTCTGTGACATCAACCAGGTCTTCCTTAAGTTCATACTAAATTAATTGTTCATAGAACTTAGTCACATTCTGAGGCCTGATCACTAGAACAATGCTGATTATTTCCCAGTGTTTGGTGTTAGTCATGTGCCTGCTATTTCTGATGTATATTATAGCTTCCCCTTACTTGCTTGATGTACAAGTTGTATATACTCATCTATTGTTTCTCAGATCCTTCTTAGAGCCTTTTTGAAAAACTGATTGTCATGAATGGTGGGTGTCAGGAGGTTGGGGCTTCACTTTGTGGTATCTAGCAATAGGACAAGGGGTAACGGAAAGAAGCTGGAACACAAAAAGTTCTGTTTAAACATAGGGAAAAACTATTATACTGTAAGGGTGAGGGAGCCCTGGCCCAGGCTGCCCAGGGAGGGTGTAGAGTCTCCTTGTCTGGTTGGTTTTAAAAACTCACCTGGACACGTTCCTGTGTGACCTGATCTAGTTGGACCTGCTTTAGATGATCAATCTAAAGATCCCTTCCAACCCCTACAATTCTATGATTCAATGTTTTATTCTCTTCTTATGGAATCTTAAATGATCATGTACTGTGAAACTCCTGATGGTTTTATGTTACTTTCTCGAGTAATAGAATAGGTGTATGGACATAGTTTTACGAGTTTACTGCTGATGATTTGTTATTAGTCATTTTACCAACAGTTCAAACTGCAAGAATTTTTTAATTGTCTTCTTTGTGAAGAAAGATTTCAATGTAGGGATCAATTTACTTCCTAGTAACTGCTAATGCACGTGCATCGTTTAGCTTTCCTGCTGTGATTCTGTATTTCAATTGTGCTGACAAATATCAAACATCATTTTGTCTTACAGAATCTCAGTCGTGTCTTTTAGTTCTATTGTGCTTTTAGAAATTTTTACTGCAGCTTTTATGCATGGAAGAATTAGCTTTTCAAAAATTCTGTGGCCTTACAATTTAGAGGCTTCCAATTAAGCCTCATCACCACCTCTCTGCTTGGTTTATGTGTGTCCCAGGGAGCTAGCCCCAGATCATTGTGATCTTTTATAAAGCAGCTGAAGTTGTACTTCAAAGACTTCCTTTCTGCTACTTCCTGTGTTGTTTCTGGGAGTGAGCATGGACTTGAGGTCACCAGCTCCCTCTCAGCGTTTTGTGAAAGACTGTCTAGTTTTGTTATAAAATCCTTTTTTCTTTGCTCTCAGCTCTCATGTCACCATAGAGCCTTCAGTAGCCTTAAACGGCTCATTGTCTTGGGTGTTAGTTTAATACCTCACTGTTATATCTTACCCTCTTCTTTTAGAATCCCTGCCATCAAAAAGTTAATGTCCACGTAAGAATGATGTTGATATTGTCTACTGTGAGATTTATGGGACCATTTCCATCTCAAAATTTTCATTTTTGTCATTGCCTCTATGAGCCTGAGGACAGAGTTGCTCAAGGCCTTTGGAAGTGCACTCAGTGTACTTCTCTGTTTAAAATGTGCTGGCTTTTAGCAAAACCAACTGCAGAAAACAGCACTTCACTTTTCAGCATGTTAGGGTAGATAACAATATATATAATGTTTGGGGCATTAGGGGAAGCCCCTGCCTTCCACTTAGCTTCTGCTGCTATTTGATTTAGGTCTAAGTTTATAATTTTCAAATCAGAGTAGTGCAGTGATTTTATTAATTTCCTGATGAATTACTGCTTTTTGATTTTGTGAATAACTTCAGAGGTAGAGACGTTGAGTCTTTATCCTCCTCCTTTCCTTCAGAGCGAACTCTAATGCTGTCCAGACTTCCCTTTACCTTACTAGGCTGAGTCCTGAGACTCGCCTTGCCGAAACCCCGCTCGGTCAGAGCCTCAGGTTGTCTGTGCCTTTGCCTCTCTGTGCCTTTGTGCCTTTGCCGGGCTCTGCAGCAGAGCAGCTCCTGGCGCGGGCGGCTCCCGGCCGAGGTTGCTCAGCACCATGGAGAGCTCTCCCAAACGCCAGCTCTTGGCTGCTAAACCTGGACTCCACTGTTCCGAAATAAAGGAACTTGAAGGGAAGGGCTTAAAAAAACCCCCCTACATTGAAAGCAGGAACAAGAAAATAATATCTTGTGTAAAAGAGAGTAGATGGATAAAGCCCAATTTACAAGTTAAGGAATTGTGAGATACTACTGGAGGACTGCTAACTGTAGGAGCAGCTGGCCACAAGATAACCACGTCTTTATTTCTTTATTACAAAGTGTTCACCACAAAGAAAAATACTGCTTCCTCCACCTCCCTCCCCAAAAATGAGTCTGTATGCAATGATTCTATGAATTTCGTGGCTTTCTTTGTAGACAATATTGTAAGCTTGCCCAGGAAACAGTAAGAAAAACACCTGATTAAAGGTTTTACCTGGTGCTCTTTAAAAGGAATATTTCAGACCATGCATTATGTTCCTTATTACCAATCTGAAGTACTTGAATGGGCTTTCACCAGTATGATGTGTGAGAAAATATGCAAGCTTAACTTTAGGTCCTTTTTTACCATCCAATATTCATATTGTTGTAATAATTACAGACTTTATATGACAAATGAATTGGTCTTATTTTTAGACTATTTGGCTTATAAAAGAAAATAATATTTGTTAGAAAAAAAAATGAAACCACTTTCTTTTGTTTCTACTGATAAAGCTATATATATACATAAAGAGAGAGACACACAGAAAGCCCGTCTTGCATTTTAAAGAAAATAGCTCACTGTTTAAGGCTGATAGTTTTTAACCATAGTTTGACAGTAAATTTATGAATTAGTGATAGTTATGTCATAAATAAAAGTGGGAATTTTGATTAAGAGTAATCTTAATACTTGATGTTAAAAGGAATTAAACAAAAAGCTAATAACTTCAAAAGTGCTTTAAACTCAGTAAGTTTTAAACTCATCTGTCATTTTTCCTTAATAATATGTCACACCAGTTCTGAGAAGCAAAGCCATCATCAGCTCTGAGTTTTTGACTTGCAGCTTTCACAGTCCTGTTTTATTCATTGCCTTTGTACTATTGTACAAAGTACTTGGAGTTTTTCAGTTCTTTCACTTTTAAATAAAAGAATAGGTCTTAGATCAGCAGTGCACTTGGGCCGTGGTGATGGGGAACATCAGATAGAGGAATCAAATTTTGATATCATGAAGCTGAAAGCTGTAAACCAGTGTAAATTAGACAGCATGCACCTCAATGCTGATGCACAGCAATTGCTTCCCATACTTCAATTAGCTCATTTGGTCTCTTTAATGTGTTTTCTGGTGTGTAAAAAGGTCTCTGACCTGAATTAAAAGTTTTATCCATGAAAATAGAATAATATTTGAAAGAAAATTGATTGCCAAGCGAAACTATTATAGGTTAAGATACATAAATTGTGGCACAGTGGAATTAAGGTAAATACTTCTTTATCATTTGGCAATATTAGTTTTTACAGTCTTGTCTAATAAAAACATTGCAGAAAACACAGTTCAATTTAAATTAGAAAATGGTGATTCAAAACAAGTGTGATTATTTAGACAATGATCACTTCAGACATTCTTTCCCTGATGTGGCCCACTCAAAATTGTATTCTGTCATTTCTGTTACTGGATTGTCAAACCATCTAGTCTCCAGGCCTCACATGTGTAACAGGGAAGGCTTTTAGTTTGGTTCCGTGACTCTTTTTCATCATCTGAATACTGTAGAACCTTGACTATGCTTTGAGTTTGCAAAACCTCCTGATTGCAAATAGTACTCCAGTTATCTTATGACTACCAAGTGTCATGCATTTCTGCATAACTATTACAAACTCAACAGCTCTCTCATTTGCGTGTTTTTCATCTTGATTTATAAACATGTACCTGAGTTATGAACAGGCTGACATTAAGTTTCTTTGTCACTAGAATTTGTGTGTTGCTTGGATGCCAGCCAAAAGAGGAAAGATCTGCCTCTGATCTTGCATCTGATGTTTACAGCCAGTAAGGAATGACATAGGAAAGCTGGTGGAAAAGAAGACTTGGGCGGAGCTTCAGCACCAATAAGAATGGAAAGATCAAATATTAGCTAAAGGTTATGCATCTTTTTGTCCCACTCTGTTCCTTCCTCAAGGTATCTAAATTATGCTACCGCAAAGAAACTGCCCTTCTGCCAAGCAGAAGTACTTTAGTCCAAGAAAGCACTGATAACAGAAAGCAAAACATTTCTATGTTTGATTCTAATAAATTTAAATTTGAATTCTAATGCAAAATGATGAAGCAAAGTAAGTAAAATCTTGGGGATGGTGTGGTGGTTTAGTCCTGGCTGGGTGCCAGGTGTATACTGAGTTTTCTATCACTCCCCTTCCTCAATTGGATAGGGGAGATGCAAATATAACAAGAGGTTCATGAGTCAAGATAAGGACAGGGAGATCAGTCAGCAATTACTATCACAGGCAAAACAGACTCAAAGTGAGGAGAAATGATTTTATTTATTAATAGACAATCAAAACAGAATAGGGAAGATGAGAAATAAAACCAAATCTGAAGTACCTCCCCCACCCCTCCCTCTTGCCAGGACTCTCCTTCCTTCCTCCCGGTGGTGCAGGGGATAGAGATTGTAGTCAGTTCACTACAGATGGACTTTGCTGCTGCTGCTTCTCAGGGGGAGGCCTGAGAAGCACTGTGATAGTCCTCCACACACTGTGATAGTCCTCCATGAACTGCTCCAGCGTGGGTCCTTCCTCTGCGTTA
Organism: Urocolius indicus; assembly: GCA_013401255.1. Taxonomy (NCBI): domain Eukaryota; kingdom Metazoa; phylum Chordata; class Aves; order Coliiformes; family Coliidae; genus Urocolius; species Urocolius indicus. The sequence continues at coordinate 46,591 of WBNH01005227.1, forward strand.
CAGTTCTCACAAACTGCTCCAGCATGAGGCCTCCCATGGGGGCAGCTCCTCACACCCTGCCCCAGTGTGGGTAATCCACGGGGAGAACGGTATTTCAGGCACCGACTGCTCCAGCCTGAGTCCCTTACAGAGTCCTGACAGAAAACTTGCTCTGGTGTGGGATTTTCTCTCCCCATGGGCTCCCAGGTCCTGCCAGGAACTTGCTCCAGTCTGGGCTTTCCACTGAAGGATGCCTCCTTCAGGCATCCACCTGCTCCGGCCTGGGTTCCTCCATGGGCTGTGAGTAGATGTCTGCTCCACTGTGTCCTTCATGGACTGCAGGGGCACAGCTGCCTCATCATGGGCTGCACCACAGGTGACAGGGAAATTTTCCTTCTTGTGTGTGGGCACCTCCTCCCCCACCTTCTCTACTGACCTTGGTGTCTGTGGAGGTGTTTTCGTATTCTCAGTCCAACTGCTGCTGCCGTTTAGCAGTGGCTGCAGCAACTTCTTCCCCTTCCCCA
>WBNH01005228.1:0-42358 GCA_013401255.1 Urocolius indicus
GGGCCGGGCCGGGCCGGGGCGGCGGAGGGCAGGGGGCGGCTGCAGCCCCTGGCCCTGCTCGCCGTGGTGAGGGTGAGAGGGGGTCCTCGAGGGAAAGACTACATGGCAGAGGGGGTGCCCGAGCTGCGGGGGGGGCCCAGCCTCGGTTTCGCCGTCGGAGAAGCGCTCCCCTGAGCGGGGGGCACAGCGGGGTCCCCGGCGTGAAGCCCAGGTGAGTGGCGGCGGCCCCGCGGGAGCGAGCGGCGGAGGGTCTCACCAGAGGCGGGGGGGGGGCACGACACACGGTGGGGGACACGGCCCCTCCCCTCCCCCCCTTCCCCCCGCGCAGCCCCATCCTCGGGGGGTAATTAAGGGGTGAGGCGGAGGGGCTGCGCTTTCTGCTCGGCGGAGCCTGCCAGCCACCAACCCCCGCTGCCACCGCCGCCTTCCTCCCGTCCTCCTCCTCTCCCCCTCTCCCTCCTCCTCCTCCTCCTCCTCCTCCTCTCCGCCATGGTTGGAGTGAATAGGAGGCTGCCGGGCTGACGTCAGTGCGGGCAGAGCCTGCCGGCGGCGGCAGCTCCCGGCCAGCGACCAGAGCCGGCACCGGCGGCAGCCGGGAAGACGCGAGGAGCCCGGGCAGAGCCGCCCCCGCCGCCCCCGCCGGCTGTTGCCCGGGGCAGGGGGCCGCTGCTCGACCGCGGGCAGCCCTACCCGCCCCTCCGACCGATGAGAGGGGTTGGGAGGTTGACCCCCGCCGCCCGCTTCTCCCGCGGACCTCCGTCCTGCCCTCGGCACGGCAGCAAGAGTGAGTGTCGCGGCCGGGCATCGCCACCTCGGCGGGGCGGCCCCGGGGAGGCGGGAGAGCGCGGGGGAATTTTCTTCCCGGGGATGCAGACACACACACACACACAGAGGCTGCCGGAGAGGAGGAGAGAGGCAGGGATGGAGGGATGGAAGTTGGGTAGGTCCCCGCAGGGAAGTTGGGCGCCCGCAGGTGCCGGCACCACGCGGGACCGGGTCAGGGAGCGCCCCGCGCCTCACCCCGGCCCACCCGTGGCAAGGAGACACGGGGGGAACCTTTTAGTACCGGGGATGCGCTCCCCGGCTTGCTCGGACGTTGCAGCTCGACAGCGATACGTAGGACGGGTTGAGCCCCGACGGGGCAGCGAGGGCCAGGGGCCAAGAGCTGCCGGGGGGAGCTGCCGAGATGCCCTGGAACGTCCCCGCTCTCGGGCCGGCGCGGCGGCAGCGCACAAAACGCCCGGACGAGGCCGAACCCACTGGGGCACCGAGGCTTTAGGCCGCGGGAGAAATCCCAGGCTCAGGGGAAGCTCTTCCTCCCGGTGCAGTGGAGGCTACAGCGGTGCCTCGTTTCGGGAGGGAGGTAGGAGGGTGGGAAAGCACCGGGGCTCGCTGCTCCCTTGCTCAGGTTTCCCGCCGAGGAGCAGCAGTGTGGCTGCCGCTGCCCGTGTCCCGATCCGCCACCGGGTTCCGGGGCTGGAGGATTTATTTCATTTTGCACTCGCTGTATCATTTTTATTTGTTTTTTTTTTTTCTTGTTGTGGTTTCTTTTGTTTTTTTAAATGTATATTTTTAATTTCTAATTTTTCTTTCTTTCATTCTTTTTTCTTTTTATGTTGGGCTTTTTTTTTTTTCTTTCCTTTTATTTTTTTCCCCTTCTCCCATTCATTCTTCCCTTCTGCTCCCTCCTTTCCCGCGAACGCTTATTTCCTTGGGCTTTCGTTGGGTGGTTTTGGTTTGTTGAGGGTTTTTTTGTTGTTGTGCTTTTATTGTGGTGTGTGTGCCCCCCCCACCCCCCCTACCCCGTATCTCCCTGGAGGTAAAACGCGTTTTAGGCCTCAGCCTTAAGGAAATCCGAATCATGGCAGTGCAGGTAGCCTGAGAGCCCGCACCTGGCCAGCTCACCTCGATGTGCCTCCAGCCCCGGCCGGGCTACACCTCGCTCCGCCAAGCCGGGAGAGGCCGGGACCGTCCCTGTCCCCGACTGGGTCCCGGTCCTCGACGGCCTGAGAGGAAAAAAAAAAAAGCGCAGCCGGGGGTTGACACGCCGCTGCTCTGCCTTTACAGCGGCGGGACTTGCTCAGAGGCGGCTTTTAATTGCTAAACAAAGCGACGCGTTTCCTTCACGCCCGTCGGGAGCTGCCGCTTTTGGGCGAAGTCCTTCTTTTGGGAAGAAAAGCAAAAAAAAAGATACCCCTCTCCAAAACCAACAACCCCCAAAACCCCCCAACAATTAAGAGAAGGTGCAGCTCGAGGCGCCGAGGCGCAGGGGGTTACTCCAGGTTGGNCGCCCGCGGGTGGTTTTCTCTCGTGGGTGCCCGCAGAGGAAGGAAGGGAGGTCCCCGCGGTTCCTCACGGCCGCAGAGAGCGGCCCTGGGGCGGCAGGGCACGGGCTGCCTGCCGGCGCTGCCCGCTGAGCCCGCCGGAGGCCGGGCAGCTCCCGCCGATGTCTCCCCGGGCTGGTTTTGCACTCTGCCAAGGAGCCATTTTGTACGTATCCTGCTAAAATCGCGCCAAAAAGGAAAAAAAAAACCAAGCAAACAACCTAATCTTAACCTCTCCAAAACCCCAAAATAACAATAACCCCCCCAAAGCCTAAAAAAGAAAAATAGCCCAAACACCCCAAGCGCAAGCTGCAATGTTGTCCCAGGTTGCAGGGGCTCTGCCTGCATGGAGCGGGTGGAGACCAGGGCTCCGAGCAGAGCAAGGCACTGCCCAAAAGGAGTAGGGAGAATATATTTTAAAAATCATGTATATCTGCCAAGAAAATCGCCTCATTTGCCCGGCAGAGAGAGGGGACCGCGGCCCCAGCCCCGAGCAGCCCGGCGAGGTGCGAGGCCTCACCTACAGCATCCTCGCCCGAGCGACACGGCGGCCCGGGGGCTCNTGCTCTGCCTTTACAGCGGCGGGACTTGCTCAGAGGCGGCTTTTAATTGCTAAACAAAGCGACGCGTTTCCTTCACGCCCGTCGGGAGCTGCCGCTTATGGGCGAAGTCCTTCTTTTGGGAAGAAAAGCAAAAAAAAAGATACCCCTCTCCAAAACCAACAACCCCCAAAACCCCCCAACAATTAAGAGAAGGTGCAGCTCGAGGCGCCGAGGCGCAGGGGGTTACTCCAGGTTGGCTAAAAATAACTTCTCCTAATTAAAGAAAAGTGACGTCAGACGTGCAGGACGTAGAAGAGGGGAAGGCAGCGGACTCGTTACAGGGCGATCACGTTTGGTAATTCAGGGGCGGCCCGGTGACCGGGGCTCTTCCCAGGTGCGGCCCCGGTGTGCTGGGGTCACCCGAGGCGGGCGCGGGCAGCGGGGGGCCTGGGGGGGCGCGGCGGGGCCGGCGGCCGGTGCAGCACCATGGCCAGAGCCGCGCCGGCCCCGCCGCCCGCCCCCGTCCCGTCGGGCCGCCCGCGGGTGGTTTTCTCTCGTGGGTGCCCGCAGAGGAAGGAAGGGAGGTCCCCGCGGTTCCTCACGGCCGCAGAGAGCGGCCCTGGGGCGGCAGGGCACGGGCTGCCTGCCGGCGCTGCCCGCTGAGCCCGCCGGAGGCCGGGCAGCTCCCGCCGATGTCTCCCCGGGCTGGTTTTGCACTCCGCCAAGGAGCCATTTTGTACGTATCCTGCTAAAATCGCGCCAAAAAGAAAAAAAAAAACCAAGCAAACAACCTAATCTTAACCTCTCCAAAACCCCAAAATAACAATAACCCCCCCAAAGCCTAAAAAAGAAAAATAGCCCAAACACCCCAAGCGCAAGCTGCAATGTTGTCCCAGGTTGCAGGGGCTCTGCCTGCATGGAGCGGGTGGAGACCAGGGCTCCGAGCAGAGCAAGGCACTGCCCAAAAGGAGTAGGGAGAATATATTTTAAAAATCATGTATATCTGCCAAGAAAATCGCCTCATTTGCCCGGCAGAGAGAGGGGACCGCGGCCCCAGCCCCGAGCAGCCCGGCGAGGTGCGAGGCCTCACCTACAGCATCCTCGCCCGAGCGACACGGCGGCCCGGGGGCTCGGCACGGCGGCGGGAGAGCTCGCACGGCGGCAACCGGGCAGAGCTGCGGCTTGGCGGGGTCGGCTCGGCCAGCTCGGGCCCCTTCGCCGCTGCCGCGGGGCCGAAGCGGGGCCGCATTGCCACCGGAACGGCCCTGGCAGCGGGGGGAGGCTGCCGGCGGGGCCCCGCGGTGAGTAACGGGGCCTTTATCTCCCGCCGCGGGGGGAAACTGAGGCCAACTGTGGGCCAGGCGAAGCCCCCCCCGCCCCGTGTCTCCGTGTCCGCTCGGCCCCTCCGGCCCCGCACCCCTGGCTGCCCCTCGGAGGCGGCGGTTCGGGCAGGCTCCTTCCCCGGCTCAGCCGAGAGGGATGCTGGCAGGGTCACCCTGGCAGAGACTGCGATCAATTAGGAGAAAATCCAGGGCCTGAAAAATTAAGCGGATCCGATTGGCGGCTCTTTTTTATACACCCCATTCTCTCCGGGGCAGATTAAAATAACCCCCGGTCAAACCCCCTCCCGAGCGGCTCCGGGCAGCGGGGAAGGTACCGACGGGCTGGGGATGGAGTAAAGATTCCTCCTCACCGTTGCCAGCCCCGTCGGGGCGTCCGGAGCAGCCCAGGGGCCGTCTGTCGTTAGGCAGGAGGAGGAAGGGAAGCGGCGGTGGCCGGGAGCCGGGCAGGGCGGCCGGGCTGGCCGGGGGCAGAGCGGCTCGCCGGGGGCTGGCGGGAGCCTAATTCAGCTCATGGGGTTTATTTATGCCATTTTTTAATTTTAATTTTAAAATTATCATAATTTTTGAGGGGGTGTCGGGGAGGGGGGAGGAGAGGAGTGGAAGGAATAAATAACCGGAGCGGAGCTCGCCCAGAGCCGGAGCCGGCGGGACCGGCGGAGCGCGCTCAGCCGCCGCCGCTCCCGCAGCGATCGCCGCGTCTAGCGGATCCCTCGTTTTGCAGCAGTTCACATTTTCCCCTCGCCTCGGATTTAAAGGAAGGCGATGTTTAGAAGCGCAGAGGGATACATATTTTTTTTCCTTTCCTTTTCTTTTATTTTTTTTTAATGCGGGAAAGCTCAGAGAAGCACCCGCAGAATCGCATCTGCCTCCTGGCATCTTACCATCGTTGTTATTATCGTTATTATTGTTTGTACGTGCCAGATTCGTCGCTACACGCATATCGCGCTAAGAACCTGTGCGGGAAACAATTAAAATCACGAGGAAGAGAGGATGAGTGAGGGATGGAGGGTGCGTTCCAGGCTCCCGGTGCGGCGCGGTGCGGTGCGGGACGGGAGGGCTCCGCGTCTGCCTGCGGGAATGCGGCCCCTCGGGCTGCCCGCGGGTGCCGAGGCTGGACAGGGCGGACGCTGCCAGGGCAGAAGAGAATGTGAAAAGGAGTGCGATAGATGGAGAGGGCACGGCGGGCCGGAGGCAGGGAAAGGCAGAAGGAGAAGGTTTGGGAAGGAAAATGGAGAGAAAGGGAAAAGGAGAGGGGAAAGGAAAGCCAGGGAAAAGGGAGAGAGGAAAGGGAAGAGGAGGAAAAGGACAGAGGAAAGGGAGACAGGAGAGCGCCGAAGAGGGAGAGCGAAGTTAGTTGCAGGTGGATCCCCTCACGCCGGGCCGTGCAGGAGTGCTGCCCGTCTCTCCCCGCTCGCTGCACGGCGGGGCGGGAGGAGGAGGGAGGCGGGGAGGGGGATGAGCGCAGAGCGCTCGTCGGCGCAGCCCCTCCAGCACAGGCCAGGGGGCGAGTCACGGCGGGTGGAGCGAGGCCGGTGCCGGGGGACGGCGGGGGGCCGGTCCCGCCCGGTGCCGTGCCGGTCCGCCCCGTCCATCCTCCTCCTCCTCCTCCTCTCTCTCTCTCCCGGTTCGGGCCGGGACTGGAAAGCGCGGGAAAGCAGGCGCTGATTTAAATGCGGGCGCGGGGATTGGCTGTGCGCGGCGTGACGTCACTTCCCAAAGGGGGCGATTACCATGCGAGGGGAGTAGAAGTTGGGCAGCGGGGCGGGAGCGCGAGTGCCGCGCGCCCGGACGGTACCGCGGCGGGATGGGCTCCGCTCGGCCCCGCTCCTCCCGGCACGGCCCCGCTCGGTACGGCTCCCTTCGGCTCCCCGCAGCCCTCTCCGGCAGCCCCGCAGCCGCCGGTGCCGCCCGCCAGCCGTGCGCCCGTGCCTCAGCCCCGGCTCGTCTTTTTTGACTCCTCGTATTTATCTTTTTTTTCTTCTTTTTTTTTTTTTTTCCCCCTTCTGTCTGTCTGTGTGTGGTTCCCGGTGGCAGCTCCCGCCTGCCTTTGCCCCGGCCGTGCCCGCAACCTGGAGCGAACGGACAGAAGGATGGCCGGCATCCCCGACGGAGGGATGTTTCTGTCTTTGGTTATCTAGCTGTATGAGTGGTGTCAATTCTTCATAAAGCTAGATAACCGAAAGTAGAAATGACTTCCAGACCTGCTCGCCCGGGGGAAGCGGCCGCACCAGGACCGGCGGTGCAGAGGCGACCCGACCCTCCGCCTTCGGGGCTCCAGGTAAGGGCTACGGCTCCGCGTTCCCCCCGTCGGGCCGCTCCGGGCAGCGGCAGCCCGGGGCTCGGCGGCAACAGGCGAGGCGCGGGAGGGTCGGGGAGAGGGGAGCGAGCCCTGCGCGGAGGCTTTCGTCGCCAAAGAAATCCGAGAGGTATCCCACTCGATTCAACGCTCCTCGAAATTCGTTCCCGAGCTGCGGAGTGTCGGGTCTCGGGGAGAATGGAGGGAGCGAACGCCCGCCCAAATTAAATCCGCCCTCCTCCGTCCCAGCCTGCGAGTCAGATCTCAAAAAAAACCCCGGCTTTTTTATGTTTTCCCTTTTCTCCTCTCTCCTTTCCACTCTCTTTATTTTCTTCGGCTTTGGGTTTGATCCTGGCCTCCCTTCGGAAGGTCAAGTTGGTGATAACGTGATCACTTTTCTTGTGCAGTGGCCGTTGCTTTTGTCCGTAGCTGGGGAGGGGGGAGCGGGGGGGGGGGGGGTATTTCTGGGGAAGGGGGATGCCCAGGGAAGGGGTCCTGCACCCCTCCGGCATGCAGCCGAGGCTTCTTTGGATGCCGAGCGTTTGTGGAGGCACAAAGCCTCCCTCACCTCCGCTGCGAGCCCGAGAAGTTGAAACAGAATGTGTGTTACAATGTCTGGCGAATAATTAAAAAAAGAAAAAAAAAAAAAAAGAGAGGGGGAAAAAAAAGAAAGAAAGAAAGAAAGGGGGGAAAAAAAAAGCAATTGGCAAATCTGCATTCCGTTCCCATGGCGACACAAAGCACCGCGCTCTCCGCCGAGCCTCCCCGGCACGTTTTCCCAGCGGGCGGGGGGCGAGCGCCCTTGCCCGGGGTCCCCCGGGCCCCCCTGTTCCTCCCCCGGGGCAGGTCGAGAGGCACCGCCGTCAGCCCCTCGCCCGGCGCTGGCGCTTCGCATCCCTCAGGGATGATCCCCGCGCTGCCGCCAACCCACGAGGGCCGTGACAGTGCCGGCGAGGCTGCAGGGAATTAACCCCCCCCCTCCAAGCTTCCCGTGGCTGCCGTTGCGAGTGGGCTGTTGGCTGGTTCGCTGTCCCCCTCCCCGCCCCGGGAGGTGCTGCAGATGATGAGGGGGCGAGGGGAAAGGTGCTGCCCGGGCTCCCACGCCGGGCTCGGTGGAGCACGGGGACCCTGCCCCATCCTTTTCTCTGCGGCTGGGCATCCCTGGCTCCCGGGAGAGGGTCCCACCGTGGAGCCGAGTCTCTCTGTGCCCCTCAGAGGCAGATTTTCCACCTTCCCTTGCACGGGGTAATGGCGTTCAGGCGCCACGGAGGCCCCGCAAAGCTAAATGTGCCTGTGCACCCTTCCAGGGCCGGCAAAGCAGCGCCGGAACCTCAGTAAGGAGGAAGGATCTCAGCCTGAATTTGGCTAGACCGGGAGAAAGAAAAGTTCTGAGGAGCTGGTGGTTCTTGTGTATTCTAATGAGAAGTCATTGGAGAAATTAAAAAAGGGCAGAGAAAGACGAAGACGCCAGCACTAATTCCGCAGGAAGCCTCGCAGGGAAAAGGCGGTGTGAGTGTGAACGCTGAAAAGCATGAAGGCCTGGAATTAGACTATCATTTAGAGAGCGTTACTAATCCGAAGTTACAGCAGTAATTCCATGATTTGCTGGGTCCCACACGCAGCGCCAGAATTAAAGATACGGATTTTCTAGAAATGTAACTCGACTGTGGCACCGAGTCTCGGCGAGATCCGAATGAATCATTCGTTCCAAAGGCAGAGCAAGACGTGGCGTTAAGAGCCAACCTCCTTCTCGCCAGCCCATCTGGAATATGCGTGCTCCATGCAGTCCCACAAATTGTGGACGAGATCGGAGGTGGGGAGGAGAGAACATAGCCCTTTCCCTCCTTGATCATGCTGGGTATTTTTAAGAAATGATTTTCCAATTATTTCCACAATCTTGTGGCTGCCACTCAATTCTTCTCTTATTTATTGGTTTGGAGTGGGTTGGGTTTTTTTCCCCCTTGNATTCCTAATGAATATAATTCAGGAGGAATCATTTGACCAGCGTGGCAGAGAAAATCTGTCTGGTGGGAGTGTTCCTGCACTGGCAGAAGCCAGGAGGTATTTCTCTTCCTGGCTTTTGTAATTACTAAAAGGTGAAAATGTAGAAAAAAAAAAATAGAAGACCTGAGGAGAGAGAGAAAAAAAAAGGCATTAAATATACACACATATAATAAAAGTGTTTGTGTGTGTGTATATAAATAAATACAGACACAGACAATCCTCTGGAATAAAATGGACGTGTGGCAATCCGTGTCGACATGTGAACTCTTACAAAGGGCCGATGCCAGCGTTTTCACCTTGCCATTTGACCAGCTGGGCAGAAACCACCCTTGACTCCTCATGTTGGGTTTTTGGGTTTTTTTTTTTTTTTCTCCCCAAAATCACGTGTTCTGAGCTGATTTGTCAGGGTTTTGTGTTGGGTTTTTTTTTTCTNATTTTCCAATTATTTCCACAATCTTGTGGCTGCCACTCAATTCTTCTCTTATTTATTGGTTTGGAGTGGGTTGGGTTTTTTTCCCCCTTGCCCCCCCAAACCTCCCATTCCCCCCCAAACCCTTTCCATACGCCAGCATCGAGTTAGGTGCAAAGGGTTTCGGTGGAGATGCTTTAAAACTCGGCTGAACAAAGCAAGAGGGAACTGAGCAAGGTGGCTGATGAATGCATTTATTCCGGAGTAATGATTTGATGGGGTGGGGGGCGGGGGGGGGGNACACATATAATAAAAGTGTTTGTGTGTGTGTATATAAATAAATACAGACACAGACAATCCTCTGGAATAAAATGGACGTGTGGCAATCCGTGTCGACATGTGAACTCTTACAAAGGGCCGATGCCAGCGTTTTCACCTTGCCATTTGACCAGCTGGGCAGAAACCACCCTTGACTCCTCATGTTGGGTTTTTGGGTTTTTTTTTTTTTTCTCCCCAAAATCACGTGTTCTGAGCTGATTTGTCAGGGTTTTGTGTTGGGTTTTTTTTTTCTCCCCAGAGCCGTGGGCTTGGTTTGCTTATCCCTGAGCAGTTTCCCCCAAAGGGGTGCTGAGACAGGCTCTGGGCGATTTGGCCTTTAGTTCCTGGGAGAGAGAAGCTGTGGTTGCATTTTTACCAACGCTCCAATTCCTCCATTTCACCCCTGTGGTTGGCATGGACCCGCGGGTGCTGGGAGAGATGTGGAGGTGGCCCTGGCCCCCCCCCCGCAGTCACCCGGGGAGATGGCACGAGCATCCCCCAGCTCGCATGGGTGGGGGGCGAGGAGGAGGGTAAAGCCCCCCTAGTAAACCCCTGCTTGTGAAACACCCGCTGCACCGAGAGGGTCCCTGGCAGCCCACCGCCACGTCTCTGCTTGCTGTCTTCTTTTTTGTTGTTGTTTTTGAAGGGCTGTGGTGGAAGGACCAAGGGTCTGTCTTTGGGCCAGGGGTGGGTTTTGGCTATGCACAGGTCGCTCTGTGGCTCAGCTCTTCGCCCTGTTTGTGTAGCTATTGGGTTTCAGGTAGACCTTTGCCCCTGCGCAGCCCAGACCCAGAAAGGAGAGCATATTTTTTGGCTGTACTGGGAGGAGAGCCCAGGGCCCAGTACTCCTGGCCCTCACCGCTGGCTTTCTCCTCTGGGTGGGACTCTCCCGGTGGTGTGGTAGGATGCAGTGTAGGCCAAGCGTGGGTGAGGTTTCTGGAGCTGGGCCGTGATGTCTTTGTTCTTCAGGCAGAGCTGGGGATGGGCAGAGGGAGCCAGAAATGGAAAAGTCGGCATGTGCCGTTGGGGGATAAATGGCAAATAGCATTTGTGGGTTTCACTCCAGGGAGATGATGCCCTGGGACATCGCCTGCTCCAACTCATTATTTCCCATCTTTTCCTAAAACTTGGCCGCTGTGCAGTGGGTTTGACTCGAGGCATGAGGTGAAGGGGGTTTGTACCAGATACCTGGGGAACGTAAAGCTGCCCGGGCTCAGGAGTAGGTGGAGAAGGGGCTGTTTGGCCCGGCAGTTGGGAGGAGCCGCCTCGGGAGCGGGGCTATGCGAGCCCTCCCGCTCGGTTATGGATGAAATCCCATCAATGGGCATTTCTGCAGAATCGCCTGGCAATGGCGGGTTCGATGCTTGAGGCCGAGCTCGGCCATTTCTTTTGTCTCTCTCGACTCACACCCCTCCCTGCACCCATGACACCATGGACAGTGTCTCCCTTTACCCACCCTGCCCTGGCATTGGAGAAGGGGCCGAGCTCCGTGGCATGGCTGCGGGTGGGTGTTGCTGCTTTGGGGAAGGCTGATGCATGGCTATGTGCTGGAAACACGCTTTCTTGCGGTCTCCATGCCGGGAGGAAAGTGCTACTTTGGCATCGTGTTCTTCCCAGCCGTGTCACCCCGGCTGCCCGTGCTGCCACATCATGGCCCCTCCATCGCCCTGAGCCTCTGGAAGGCCTCAGGGGCCGTGTGGCTGCCCGCACTGGCTTCCCTGCCATGCGACGCCACAGCCATTTCATGCCCAGAAGCCTGGTCACCTCAGGAAGGCATTCGCCAAGAGCCTAGCTGGAAAAGCCTCACCTCGGGCTGCTCGCCCTCCTTCCCGCCTGCTGTCCCTCCGCGGCCGGAGCGGACACTGCTGCCGGGCTGGGCCCATCACGCTGCCCACGGCCACGCTCCGGCAGCCACAAAGAGTCGGGACGAGACTCTGACTTCTGCGTTTTCAGGTGCTGTCTAATAGTTATTCAGGGGCTGAGGTTTGGATAGGAGTGTTTGCCTGGAAAGGTCAGGAGTGGGGATAAAAAAAAAGAAAATGGAGGGGCGCAAAAGAACACAATCTCGGGAGTTAGCTGTCTCTTGGAAACTCGGCTCGCTGTTCCTATAGAGGCTTTCTCTTTTCCTTCACCCTGGTCTGGCCTTAAGTACCACTTTAAGTGGGCTTTGCTCATTCACATCCAGGCTCCTTAGAGCAATTGAGCCCGCGGGGGTTTGAAAAGAAGGGACAGTCCTTCAATGGCAGGACCTTGGGCCAGGCTAATTGGTTTTGGTTCAAGGGGATACTGGATTTGTGAAAAGCCCAAAGACATCTTTCCCACGCCAAATCCCGGCTCTTCAGAGCGGGAAGTGAGGGGTGCGGGCTGGGGAAGGGAGCTGAAAGAAAGGTGGTTTAGTTGAGGAACCTTGGTAAGGACACCGGACGCCCAGCAGCCTCGGCAGGGCTGGGTGCAGCGAGGGGCTACCCCGGGGTGGGATGGCAGCAGGGGGATGGGGTCCCTGCTCCTCACAGGGACAGGTGGCTGGTGCTGGCCTGGTTTCATGAGAGCCAGGCTGCTCCTGTGCACGCCAGGCTCCTGTGGAGACGCCGGGAACGAAGGAAGGATGGGACCTGGGTCCAGAAACCAAACTGCTTCTGTGTTCTGGCGTGTGCAGCCGCGGGGGGAATTCACTGAGGGCTCTCGTATCTCATTTTGATTTAGGGATTTATTTATTTTTAAACATTGACTCTTTCTGGCGCCGTTCCAGCAGTCTCACGACCTTTACTCTCCCCGATCCATAAAAATCACTTAATTATTGGGCCGAAAATCAAGGCTTGGAAACAAAGCCAGCTTATGGGTCCATCATTTCTTGATATATTTCCTGAGAGGACATATTTCTGGGCACCTTCAGAGCAGAGCACGCAGCTTGTTGGATATGAGATATCAAGGCATTATTTATTGAGGAAGTCTTCACACTCCCTCATCTGTTATAATTAACTGATGACATTTTTTTCTTAGGTTCAAAATATAGTGAAAAAGTATAATTAGCACGAAGCCTAGGCACTGCATTAAAATGTCTCCTATGGTTAATGTAGGATGGTTGTACTATTTATTATAGGAGGAGCTGGCTCTGACCTCTGTGTTTCCTAACACTTTTTATTGTAAAGATTCTTGAACTTTTTCTCTCCTTTTTTGAGCACCTCTGACACTCTCATTGTTCGCTGCAGGCCCTTGAAATTCGGCCGAGGGAAGCTCTTCGGCTCGAGAAATGCCTATTCTTTGTCCCTTAAATTCCTTTCAGGTTTAGCTGAATTATGAATTGTTTGGATATCTGTCGGGAGGGAAAAAAAAAAGATAATAAATTCAAACTCATTGTTTCCCTGGAATAAAAACAAACAGCCCACGAGCAGGGTGAAGCCCTGGACTCACACCGCTGTATCGCAGAGCGCTGGACCAGCCAGGGAAGGTGGGAGGACAGCTACAGCCAACTCCACCACCCGCTTCCACCTCATATTCTTCCAACAGGGCCCCATCTCTTGAGAGAGAAAACTCTTCTGGGAGGATAAAGTGTAGGGAGCATGGGTACGTTGGCCTGGGCACTGCCAGCCCCAGCGGTGCCCGTTCCCCGCCGGCCCCCACGAGAGCTGCCTTCTGCCACTGCCACATGGCGTTAGCCCCATGTGTCACAGTGGCAGGAGCATGTGCCGAGGCTTGGGGCTGGAGAGGGCTCTGCCAGCGCAGGACGAAGCTGGGGATGGGTGTGGGGCGGAGGGAAGGGGAATTTGTTACACTTGCCTACGATTGGGTTTTGATTGGGTGGTTGGGTTGGGTTTTTTTTTTTTTTTTTGCTTTTTGCTTATGTAAACAATCTATTATTTATTAGCTATAAATAATGCATTTTTTTTTCTGTATGTTTAGAATGCACGTGATTTCTGTGTATTAAAAATGTACATGGTCGAAGGCACCAAAGCAAGCGCTGGCAAGTCGGGGGGCACCCGATTTCGGTTTGCCCATGAGGTGTTAATTCAGCCTCACCCCACCCATGCCCTCCCGAGGCCGCCGTGGCACGGGCACAGCTCATGGTTATGCTCCCTCTTCCCCCGGCCAGGGTGGCAGCACAGAGAGGTGGAATTGAGGTTGCACAGACAGCCATAAATTGGACGCTTGCTAACTTTGAAGTGCTTGACCACACAATGTAAAGGAGGGCTTTTCAGGGCTGTAGCTTGCGTGTGACGGTATCTGTGTTGGTTGGGGATGGCAAAGATGGGGGTAGGGAAGGTGCAGAGCAGAAAAGACCCATCAGGCTATTGAAAGCGCTTGTTTGAATAGATGGAGAAGTCAACAGAGCCTACACTTGATCTGAGCTACATGGCCAAGAAGATGCCTCCAAGGTGGGAGGGGAAAGCCTTTGTCCCTGCAGCCTCAGCCTCAATGTTTTCTTTGCCCCGTTCACCCTCAGGGAGGTTTGGGCTCCAGCTTTTGAGGCCCTTTCAGCTCGAGGAGTGAGGGCGAGGGCACCCCTGGGCAGGCACACGCATGCTCCCGCCTCGCGCCCGCAGCCCTGTGCCACCAGCTCCCAGATTCTTGCTGATTGGCAGCCTGGCTTGGCCTGGCCTCGCCTCACACACTCCCTCTTTCCAACGTCGCTAATGGGAGCCATTGCACATGTTGGAAGGAAAGGAGAGGTCTTTGTTACGTAGGAGATCTAATTTCTTTTTTTAACTGCTGGGAGACTGACTTGGGAGGTGATTACGTGCAATGCAGATTGATCTGAGCACAAAATGGCTTTTTTTTGTTGCTGTTGTTTCCTTTTTCCTTTGTTTATCTTGGGAGGGGATGGTGGTGGTGTTCTCCATCCTGGCATTCGACAAGGCATTTGGCTGGTTATTTTCTACTGAAGTGGCCTCTGGTTGAAGTAGACAGTCCTTTGTTTTACTTCCCTGATGCAGTCACGGCCCCTTGCTGTTGGCACCCTTGTGCTGACACCGGAGTGCTTTCCCCTGGCCAGCAGTGGATTTGCTTTGGGTTATAATTATGTAGCCCAGCCTTTTTTTTTTATTATTTTTTATTGCCTTGTGGTCTCCTGGAGCCTGATACCTGCCTGGGGCTGTTCCTGCGTCAGCACAGCTTTCTCAGAGTCCTGCATTTGAGTTTCCATCCTGTGGGCACGGGCTTGTGTTTCACCAGCATCTCTTTCAGAAGTTTCCCCCTCTCTCCTGCATCCCAGTTGAGCAAAGGGCCTGTCTATCCGGATGCAGGCAATAAACATCTGTTCTCACCCTGACTTCTGTTAATGAGATAGAGACAGGTAAGCATCACACATACCAACTTCCCTGCTCTCAGCAACATCAAGGAAACGGTGACAAGCCATTAATGGGAAGTGATGGCCTGGGTGCTAATTAGTGCTTCCTTTTCAACTTTTACCCACACGTCTGCCGAGATGCCCATCCCAGCCTCTCCTTTCTCCTCGCATCCCTTTGTTTCTCGCGCGTTCCTTGTTCGCCGCACACATCCTGCATCGAAGAGGCTCCTCTCTCTGTTTTTGCCTCCCAGTCGCTCCTTGCGTCTCCTCATTCCCTTTCTGTGCCCTTTTTCTGTTCCCTTTTTTCCTTGGGTAATCGCTACCCTCACCCTCATCCTCCTGTGGTTGTTCCCAGTAAAGAATAAGCACGATAATGTAGCTGGATCCGAAAGCTCATGGATGGGGCACACAAAGTCTCCTCTTCATCACTGGGCAGCAACATTTGCTTGTGGCACCACTGCATGGGGTCACACTGCCCTGGGGACATGAGGTCAGAGATCTGTCCCCTTTTCCCTCAGGTAATGCTGTAGGGAGGCTCCCAGCAGCTCACAGGTCTTGGTCATGGAGCAATTAGTACTTAAAGCAGATCCTCTGGTGATGCCCAGAGACCAAACAGGATTGGGCCTGTGTGGCGTAGGCCTGCAGGAGATGACAGGCCCTGTCCCAGAGAGCTCACAGTCTAAACCCTAAATGATTTTGCTGTCCACCAGACCCCGTTAATGGCTGTTCCTTGAGATCCAGCCCAATTTATGCTGCCGCAGCAACACGATGCCTGGTCTCAGCTTGGTGCCCTCTCTCTCCCCGTTTATCTTTCTCCTGGTCCCTGGGCTCTGCCCCTTCCCCAAGGACCTTAATCGTCCCCTCCTGACATTTTTTTTTGTTTGTTTGTGCATGGGCTGTGGGTTTCTTGCTGCTGGGCTTGTGTCCCGAGGAGCTGCCTAATCTGCCCCTGTCATTCCCAGTCACAGGCTCTGCACACACCGTAGCTTTATGGGGAACGCTTGCAGGGCAGTGGGAAGAGGCAGCCATGGTTTGCACATTAGCTAATTAATTTTCATGACTGAACGATGCTGCCTGGTCTCTTGTTTATACTCCTCGCCGCTCCCCTTCTCCCCCCTGCTCCTCGCTGACACACACACGAGACGACACATCTCGTACGAGCGCCGGGGTCCCTCCACAGCCCTGAGACGCGGGCGGCTGTTCTGGTGGGCTGTCAGACATGGGTTTCCCTGCTTCATGGTACACAGGGGCCCCCTGCTTCACGTTTGCTGATTCTTATTAGACCCAGCGCGCCGGGGCCTTGTCTCTCCCCGCAAAGCAACGCGCCGCATCCCATCCATAAATCCAACCCTGGAACAAAGCCTCCTCTACCCTGCCCCATATTTCTACCCAGCCTGCCCACTTTCCCCTCTCTCTCTCTCTCTCTCTCCCCTCTCCCGTGCCGAAGGTTTCCTAGTGCCAGGGAGATATGATAATTCTTGTGAAGAGAGCATGAAATGCCTCTGCTCTTTGTGTCTGTTTAATTCAATGAGAATCCCAGCCCCAGATGTCATGAATGGTGGGCTTTGTGCTGGCCCTTCCTAAGCCCTAACCGCCAGCCTTGCTCTCTGTCTTTCTTGTTTCCCACCACTGGATACTGATTAACAAACTAAATTATTTTTCCTCCCTAATGATGTTTTCCCACTTTGCCCACCAGGCTGGAAGAAGCCACGGGGAGGAAAGAGTTTGTGCAAAGGATGAGATAGCCAGGGAGAAAATTAAAGAGACAGTGTTGCTCTCTGGGCTCTGGCAACTCAGGTTTATTTCCTTATTAGAGAACGGGGTCGTGCCTGGCTGTATTTTACGGGGCTGGGTGTATTTCAGCCAAGGGGACGGGCTCGAAAGCACCAGCACAAGGTGCGCTCTGAAGCGTGCCGAGGGCCATAACTCACCCGTGCTTCTGCGCGCCACTTCGCGCCGGCCCAAATTTAAGGTCTCTTTCCCCGGCCGTGAGTGACACGCGGTAATTCCTCGACATCCGTCCGTGCATATGGGAGCCTCTTCCTAATTGAGACAAATTCTCTTTTCCTTAATCAGACGTGACTGCGAGTTCATGGAGTGAGATGCCTTGAGAAGGGCCTGGGACGTCTCCACCTGGGCGAGGAGAGGTGAGTCGCTGGGAGCCTTGCTGAAGGATCGAGTCCAACTTGTGCAAGAGAGACCAGCTCTTTTACTTGATCCCGCCCTCCCACAGCCAAATATCCCAGCCAGGCTTTTGAGACGAGGACAGTGGTTAGCTGCTGCTAAAGAAGGCTGGCAGTGCTAATCCAGGGAGCCTGGATGGAGCTGGAGGCAGGTGGCCAAGGTGGGTCTGTGCAAAGCCACCTGCTCCCTGGAGCTCAGCAGTGCCTCCACGCTGGGCACCAATGAAACTGTGGCCAGCAAATGCCCTCCTGGAGCAGGGAAAGAGGATGGGTGTCAAGCTTGCAAGTAGAAAAGGTGGTAGGGAGGGAGTGAGCCTTCCAACAGCAGCCTGGGGTGCTGAATTGCACAGATGGGAGTCACTGAGTCAGGGATTGGTTTGGTGTTTCGGGGGGTTTTTTTAAATGTTTTTAAAGCACAGAGGAGCCACCAGACTAGTGATGTGAGCTCCTCTCAGCTGGAATGTGGGCAGGGACAGGTGGGCTGGAGAGGGCACAGCAGGGAGCAGAGTGTGCTCAGGGAAGCTCCGTATCAGCACAGGGCTCAGCCCTGCATTTGTCAGCTGTTGTGAGAGCTCCGGTCGGAGAGGGCCAGAGCCTTTCCCTGAGCAGAGCAGGGGAGCTTGTGCAGTCTCAGCTCACAGAGCCGCCTCTCTCCTCTCCCTTTTTCCTCAGCTAGACTAAAAAGGGGAGTAAACAGAGAAAAGAGCGTTGTTTGTGTGCACCCAGCAAGCCCTTCGAGCACACTCATTGCAGCCGGCAAAGAACCGCCTCGTGTACGGCCTTTGCTTCCCACTGCAGTCACATCTGACCCTTATTACTTCTGCAAGGTAGAACAAGGCAGGAAAAATGGCTGTGCAGCGAGTTTCTTCATGCGCCAGGATTTATTAAGAACAATAGGGGAAATCAATCCATCTATGTAGAATACATCGCAGGCTGCAATGGGATAAAGCATTTATTCCGCTCTTGAAGGGTAGAGCTATAACTCATGGGAGGCAAAACCCTTAGTGCTCTGGAGTCCCTTCCCTTCATGTGTGCAAAGAAATGCTTTAGCCCATGGCAACCTACCAGCTATTGAATTTGTGTGGAGAATCTGCTGTCCTTCCCCTCCGCCGGCCCCTTTTTGGAAGGCGAATCACTCATTAAAACACACCTCTGGAAAAAAAAATGAAGGGGCTGTCTGTTCCAGGGCATCTCTGCATCTCGGTTTTACTTGAAACAGAAAGAGAATAGACATGTCTCAGCAATGTAAAAGCAACCCCCCACCAATTTGGAACGGACAGATCATGCTTAAACCAACGCAGGATTTGCTGCAACTTTCTGCTGCTGCCCAAGGACCAGACGTTGCAATTACAGCGTAGGGGGACAGGTTATGGTGTGGTGACGAGGCGAGAGGCTGTGCAGGGAGGTCTCTGTTCTGCAGATGAACACCTCCAATGCTGACTAGATATATATGTGTGTGTGTGTGTGTGTGTGTGTGTATAAGAACTACCCTGCTCCCAGCTCTCTACTCGCAGTCGAAGGCATGCAGGGCAAAGAGTGGAGCAGCAGTTATGAGGGGCAAAAGGTGACTGGGATTTGTTATAATCTTTCTGGGTGTGAGAGAGTCTGAAGGAGGTGGGGTGGTTGGGGGGGGTGGGGAAAGTGGGCATTAATAGTGAAATGGTATTTTCACTAAGCCTATTTGCACTGGGTCTAATCTATGTTGTGGGAAGAGAATCTCTTCACCAGGGCAGACCCAGCGAGGCTGGTGAGCTGTTTGGAGAGGGTCTGGAAAGCTGAGGAGCATGGGCAGGGGGAAGCATAGCAATTGAGTGGACACGTCAGATGGCCCTCCTCAGCAGACGTGGCTTGGTAGGTAGTGTGCTGTTGGGCAGATGGGGTTAATACTTACACCCAAATCAAAAGGCGACCGAGGGGGGAATGTTTTATTAATGAAACCAGCCCTTTGTGAGTATTCCTCCCGAGGCACCTTCCCTTCACCCGCTGCCTTCCCCCCTGGCTGCTGTCTGGCCCTGCATCTTGCTCGATACCTGCTCAGCTGCCACTCACCCGCTGATAGGTTTCATCAAGAAATGTCTCCATATGTCTGAGTCCTGGAACTGGGCGAGTGGGATGGGAAGAGGAGGAGGAGGAGGAGGAGGAGGGACAGGTCCTTGGCTGTGCTGGAGAAATGAGTGGGCCACAGGCAGGCAGAGCTCTGGCTGTCAGGACTTGCATGTCAGCCCATTGCTGCAATGGTGCTGTGAGGATCACCTCTTGCTGGTACCAAAGAGTGAGAAAAACCTGTTTGCAGAGCATGAGGTAAAATAGAAGTCAAAAGCGGGCACCTCAGCATGCTGAAGGGGCCAGCTGGAGACTGGGCTGGGGAGGCTGGGAGTGCCTCATCTGCCGTCTAGCCCTTTTGCCATGCTGCCTGCCAAGTAATGGGCGCAAGAGAGGAGGAGCAGATTTCTGGGCACCTGAAAGCAGCCTCTCCTGGTCTTTCTTTTCCCCGCTGTCTCGCCCTGCCTGTGTCCTTGGGAGGCCCTGTGCAGTTCATTGTGCCAAAGGACAGGGCTGTGTGGGAGTGGCGAGGGCCGCGTGCGGAGGTTGTTTCTGTCGCTTCGTTAAAAATAAAACAAAAGCTGTTTTATGACAATTGATTTAGAAGAAGGAGGAAGCAGAGCTCAATTCCCAGAGCGCCTCTTAGCAAAGCCGCGCACACGCGCGCGTGTCGTACGCGTGTCAGAACAGAGCACCCAAGCAAGGCCGGGTCAGGAAACCTCGCACAGAAGCGGGGAAAAGGCCCCGGTGCACGGCTGCTTCCCTCAGGGAACCCCCGCAGGGCTAATGTTTGATCTGAAGCTCAGTTGTACTCCTCTGAAACCTTGGGATGTCAGGAGCTCGAAGGGAGCCTGGGACGGAAGAGAATGCTATTTGCATTTTCCTGTGAGTGTATCTATTTGTATAAATATGGTGTCTCTGTGCATGCGCACACTCCCCTACACATGCATTTGTTTGAAGAGCAACGTGCTGGTCCCTGTCGGCGTTCTCCGCTCAGGGCCAGGACTGGTTAGTCTGAAATTCAGACTCTTCCTGGAGGAGCCCTTAACTCCCCTCCCCGCTTCAAATAGAGCCATGGCTACGGACACAAGAGCCCCGAGATGTCTCACCGTGCGATAGCCGGGTTTCATTGTGGAGGATGAAGGCTCTCCCTTTCAACTTTGCACAGACATCAAAAGAGTCTGGAAGGTTCAAACAGATCACGACGTAATCAAAATGCCAAGCCACCGTCTGCATCTGCCTTTGGGTTGACAAGCAGGATTAGCACCCAAGGGAAGCAGGGTGTAATAGTGTTTCACGGGCACTATGAGCAGCCCAGAAGTGTGCGTGGTACAGAAAGGTTAGCCGAAGGGCAGGCCTAGCTACAGACGTACGGTAGGGGGGCGGATTTTAAAGCGAGGAGCTCTGTGCGTACAACCTCTGTGGATATTTACCTTAGCAGAAGGCAGGACTCCCCTGCACATTGCTTATGTCATGCTGGAAGCAGTTTAAGCTAAACTGGAGAATGCCAGTTTAAGAGTGGAGATGTGCGCCAGCGTGGCGAGGAGCAGTAGCAGTTGACCTATAGTGCTGTCATTATAATGGTGTGGTTTTCTGTGTAGACAACCCTGGAGCGGAGCAGCTAGCCTGCCATCCCTTATGTTTCACTGTCTAACCAAGATGTATAACACAGCCTTGTCTGTGTGCGGTTGCAGTCACCCTCCTGCTCTGGTTCTCTGCAGAGTATTGCAACAGATACCGAATTTTCAATGCGCGTCGTGTGCCCATCGCACCATGTGAAATAGCCCCATTGTGGCTAAAATCACGTGAAAAGCTTCCCAAATACTGGTTTAATGTCAGTAATTGCCATAACTGTCCTGAGGATAGCCCGGGACCAAGGAGGAGAGTTCCTTGGTGTTTGGTATTGCTCATTTGGACAACTAAACAACACTGATCTTTCCACTGAAAGCTCCCGTGGAGTGGGAAATGCAGGTGTAGCTTTGTCCATGTTGCCTGTCTAACCATGCCTTCTCCTTTTCCAACTGAGCTTGTTTTAAATGTGTGTTAAATTGAGATTTGGGAAGCTTGCACCTTCTTTACTGGTGTCTATGCAGTTTTTAGTTGGGCATTTATTTTGTTTGAGTCAGTAGGAAGGCAGAACTTGCACATAACTTGCTCTTTGGTGGCCAGGCAGGTGACATTTTCCCTCATAGCTCTCGTCCTGCCAACCTGTATTGCTGTACCTGTTCAGGCCACGTCTTTTAGGGTCAGACCCCAGTCAGGATTCCAGCCCAGTTCCTGGCAGCTTACAGGACACATCGAGGCACCTTTGGGCAGGCAAGGCAGCCGTGCCCTGGAAATGGCTGCCTGTGGGGTGCTAACCCTACCCTCACTCTTGCACCTCCCATGTCTGAGGGAGAAGCCATTGCAAGGGCGCAGCTGCCTCCGTGGCCAACAGCAGGCCCTGGGCAACACGCATTGCCTCATGGAGGAGAGGTGTATTGTGATCTTTCCACACAGGAGGGTTAGGCGTAAAAGCCGTGGAAGTGCTACGCGCCCAGCGCCTTGACGCCGTCAGCAGGGCCTGGGCTGAGATGGCCACTCGCTGGCCCACCATGGCGACTCCCTTGCTCCCAGGGCCCTCCTTTCCCCGCGGGCCTGCAGGATGGCTGCCGCTGCTCCCAGCCGCTGGATGCCAGGCAGAGGGGAGCCCAGCCGGGCAGGCCAGCCGCGGGCCTGAGGCAGCCTGGGTCCTGGCGGCCATTTTGCGGGAGGCGAGTGCCGCCTGTAAGATGGCCGCATGGGCATGAGGTGGGGTGCAGCGCTGGCTCGTCCTCGCCACGCTGCCTCCCTCACGCCGTCCCCTCCTTATCTTGCTAATTACCGATGAAGGCAGAACAATAACGGGAGCTGGCATGCCCCAGTTCTTTCTCTGCCACCTCCTTCCTCGGGCGGAAAATCTGCGAGCACACCTCCCCCCAATCGCCTGCCAGCCCCTCTGTGATATTAATTGAATTAACATACTTCCTAATTTGCCCTGTGTTTTCCCTGCGCCGGCTCCCAGCCGCCTCGTCATGGCTTCTCCAACTGGTGGGGAAGGAGCGAGCGCATTCGTCCCCCTCTGCTCATTTGGTTGTATGCGAAAAATCCTTAATGACATCTAAAAGGGGTGGCGGGACAATAGCCCACGCGGGGTTTGGCAGGAGACGCGCGATATTTACCCCGCCAGACCATCCTCGCTGCCGCTTTGCCGAGGGATTACGCCGGCCCTGCGTTCCTCCATTTATTTATTTTGCCGGTGGCGGGGGGACGCGTTGGCACGCGGCTGCTTTGTGTGCCTTGCTTCACCTATGAAAAGGACACATTAAGGTGTTTCCATAAACCCCTGGATGACAAAGAAAGAGCCTTTCTCTTCGGCTCGTAGGCAACAATGACAGAAGCCTTTAAAACCATGATGGTTTTTTTCTTCCCCCCCCCACCCCCAACGATTGCAGAAGGCTTCCCCTGAAAGGAACTTAAATACATATCATTAAATCTAAAGCGCTGAGCTTCGCTCCCGCTAACTATGCCACGCTTTTTGTTTCTGATAGTATTTGTCCGTTGCAGAGAGCAAGCTGAGGATGTGGAGCCTCCCCCGCCCTCCTCCCTTTGTTTAAGTGACAAAATGTTTCCATGTTCTTGTTTGGAAAATAAACCTATGTGGGGTTTTCAGCTTTTATTTTTGTTTCCCATTTGCCATGGTATGAAATCCAAACTCCCCTTCTCCCCAGATCTTGGGAATCCATGTTCCTCGTGATCGGTTTTCCCTCCTTTATCTAAAAACGCAACGTTATTTTATAGCATTCCTCTAAAATTGCGGCGGTGATGTTTTCATTTTGAGTATTTGAAGCTTCAGGATATTGCAATATATTATAATTTTTTTTTCTTCCTTTAGAAGCGATGAATGAAAAAGCGATGATTTAAGTGTGTAATGCACAATACAGATGCCATGCATTGTAAACACATTTCAGGGGCATAAAATCCTACACGGAGAGACGGTGTTCCACAAAAGCTGGGAGCCCAAGAATAACTGTAAAAAATGAATTGTCTGTCGGGACGAATCTCTCGGATCCCAGCCAGTATTTGCAGGGTTAGGATACACAACTAGGTGAACTTATTGGCATAAATACCTCATTTTAAAATGCCGACGATGAACTGAAAAAGAGGTGCAGGAGATATTTGACTGATTACTGGATGCCGTGGATTCCCTGCGTTTAATTTCATACTTACGTGCCGTTTACTTAGCCCATGTTTATGGGTATGCGCTTTAGCTTCGTATAAATCTCTCTCCTGTCTGTCTGTCTTGCTGCCTTCTTTTCTCTTCTGCCATCCCATCTGCTTCTCGTGGTCCTTCTCCTGAAACCACATCTCAGGGTCTGATGGGGATAATGGGAATCTGCCTCTGGTCTCCATCATAAACATGCCAACGTAGGCTATTGTGTCGGGAGCCGGCGGTCACCAGATGGTGCTTGGTTGCCCAGGGTCTGTGTCGCTGGGTTTGGTCTCTCAGTGAACCAGCAGCTCCTTTAGCATTGTGTTTTCCCCCAAGATCTACCTACTCTGGCTGAGGAAGGCATAAGGACCTTGGGTGTGTTGGGCACTTTGCAGCCTCAGCCATGCAGCTATGAGTTGCCCTTGCAGAGCTGAGTTTTCTTGTTCTGTTTGTTGTGTTGAATGCTCTCTCTGCGTTCCTGGGTAGGAAAATTAGCACCTTGGTTTGTGTAGGAGTAAATGCTGTCTCCATGTGAAAAGTGGTCCAGGACAACTTGAGCAGACACCTTCTTGCTACCTTTAGGCACCGGGTTTGGGAAGACAGGGCAGAGATAGCTCTGCATCTGTGGGTGAAGACAAAGTGAAGCGATTTGCTCTTGCCTGGGCTCTCAAGACAGCTCTTGAGTGGCTGCAGAAGGACTGGCTCATGCCAGTATCGTTGAGATATGGAGGTGGTTACAGAGAGCAACTGAGGTATGGGGCTTTCCTCTTGAAAAAAAAAAAAAGTCCTCCAGCCAAAAGAGACCCAGCAACAAATCCTGCTCTTCATTTTTGGTGCCTGCATGTCCTCCGGAGGTCCTGGACGTTGTTGTGCATGTGGAGCTGCAGAGGGTGCAGAGGGGCGATTAATGCAGAAATAAAGACTGAAAACAAAACCACTGAGAGCGATGGCTCGTCCTGAGCACAGACAGATGGAGAGAGCCTGGCATAATTACATTTAGCGAAGGGCCGCCATGAATGAAACCAATTAAAGGAGAAGTAATGCTTGTGTGTGTGTGAGAGAGAGGAAGGCAACCACTGCCCCGGGTCTTCTCGGGCATCCACCTTCCATGGGGCCTGAGTCGTGCACAGTCCCCGAGTCACGGCCAAGCTTGTGAGTGCACCTGCCTCCTGGCTTAAGGGGACTTTGCTTCTCTGCCAGGGGGAGAACAAGAAGGAAATAGGAACCATCGGGCGATGGCGGGGCCGGCGCGGAGCTGGCTCGCAGCCAGCCCCAGCCTCGCCGTCTCCATTGTCTCATGGCTTTAATGCCTGCCTAGAAATCCAGTATTTAGGATTCAGGTTACCGTTGTAAAGCGGAAAGGTCGTGCTCGACGCCGCCTGGCGTGGATTCCTCCGACGGCTCTTTTGCCTGCGTGCCCCACGTTGTGCCGGTGTTGGCAGGCGGCCTGGGGCTGGGAGGCTGCGAGGAGCACGCCTGTGCTGCCTCGGGCACGGCACCCACCCTGCTGCGAGCCATGCTGCTGCCTTTGAGATTTAGGGAGGGCAGAGGGACGTGCGCAGGAAGCCACGCAAAGGAGAGGGTGTCAGGCCATGGTTGGGCAGCCACAGCTGAGCGTGGCTTGCTGGCAAGCTTGGCAGAAAATCTAGGAAGGCAGGAGCAGTGTGTTTCTTCCTCTGGCCTTCACTTGAACAAATTTGGCGGGAGCTTCATGAGTAGATGGTGACCAAAGCTAGGAGAGGCTTTCAAGGATGTTCCTCCTGACTTAATTCCTGGACCCAGAGATGGCTGTTTCCAGCTTTCCTCCCTTCTTCTAATACCCTGCTCTCAAGGGCAGATGCCCTTTGGGTAGAGGAGCAGCTGGCAGAGCTGGACCAGAATGATTCCCAAGGGTTTTAGTGCAATGCTTGGTATCTGGGGTGTCTGTTGCAAACCCCCAGCTACTGTAATCAAGGGCTGTTTGAAAGCCTCCGTTCTGACTTTAAAGCAATAAAAATGGTGCTAACAAGAAATATATTTAGGAACATCATTATTACAGGGAACATTCTGGAAATGAGTCAAAGACCTCGCAGGGCTTAGGCATTACTGGTCTGAAAAAAATCCCTCCAAATACCTGGGAGTTTGTAGCCAGGCTTAGCAATTTGGGGGATGTCTCAAGACAGGCAACCTAGGATGTGGCGTAGCACTGAAAGGGAGACTGACAACTCAAAGTATCATGGATTACTTTGGGTTTGGAAGGTGGCTGGTTTGAGTCCTGTTTAAGCCACTAGATGTACTGATGACTCTCTGGAGTGGTCCCAGACTCTTTCACACGGCCATGGGCACAGAGAAACTTGGAAGCAAAAGTCTGTGGCATGAGCTTCAGCTTCTGAAAGTTAATGGTGACGTTGGTCCCTGGCACCCTATTCTGTAAGAGACCAACAAGTGAGGAATGCTCATGTGTGCACCTGCTTGTGGAAGCAGCGGCAACAAAGCTGCACAGACAGCGACTGGCTGCATCTATGGGCACGTTAGGGTCTGCCTTGCTCTGGGAACAGCTTGGAAAATAGCAGTTGCCTTCCCCACTGCCAAGATTGGGGGAAAACGAGGCCTTTTACAATGTATTTGATCCTTGCTTTAAGTGAGGAGTCATGTACTGCGTGCGAGTGCTGTGGGAGACTCTGCTTAAGAGCCAGAGGAGATGCTGTCTGCGTCGTGTCCTCGTGGGACCATGCAGGATCTCTCCAGGCTGCTGCAGACACGTCCCAAGTTGCCACTCGCACGGATATCTCAGGGGAATGTGCTCCTGCAGTCCATTGTGATACATTTCACAGCCACAGCCCTGGCCCCAGCGGCCTGAATGTGCTGTATAACCAGTGTAACTTCTAACGTACCTCAGAAGTGTACTGGAGCTCTCCAAACTGCAGGCACGAGTCTGGACTTGTACAAGCACTTAAAGGAGTTGTGGGCCTGTGCCAGCCCCAGGCTGAGCTTCCCCATGGTGTGGCACTGAGGAGCACAGGAGAAATACTGGGGTCTCCTGAGTGTGTGCTGGACTGGGACCCATCAGACTCATTTTGCTTACAATCAGGTGGATGGGTGATATGACAAAGCAAGCTGAGAGCCTGGGGAGGGAACAGATGGTTCATGTAGGTAAGTGTTGGTTGGGGAGCCCGTTAAGGGGGCTGTTTCCTTGCAAAGGGAAGGTTTTTCCTGCAGCTCATTGCATTTCTGTAGGCTTTGACTGACTTCTGCCTCCTTCCATCCCCAAATGCCAGAGGTTAAATGAGTGCCTGCTGTTGCTGCAAGAGTTTGAGGACATGGTAAGGAAGTGGCTGGTCTCTGCTACCTAATCAGCATGCAGCATGGCTGAGTGCTGGGAAGCAAAGGTTCAGGTTTCTGTGCTGTGCTCGTCCTTCTTCCCTTCCTTCCGAACCCCTAGAAGCAGCTGTCCTGCTGATACCACGGGGTGTTTCCATAGGTGCCTCTGTGGGTGTGGAGGGCACTGCCTTGGTGTGCGCAGTGGGATGAGGATGATGATGATATGCTTTATTCCAGCCTTGAGTCATGCACACTGGGGGAGGCATGGCCGGAGGAACAGGGACACACGTCCCCTCTGCTTGGGCTACTCCCAGCTGCGGCCCTTGTGCCTCTTTTAGGGGAGAGCTGCCTGTGCTGACCCATTTGAGCATGGAGCATGCAGAACTGGCCACGGATGCCTGCTGCAGAGGCAGAGCCCGGCTGCAGAGGTCATCCCGGGATTGCTGGCACCAGTGCCAGTGGGGCCAGGGCACTTGGCTGTAGAAAAGGGAGCTGCTTGGGCTCTGATCAGACCCACTCAGCTGGCTGGGGTGGTGGGGCTGTGTGCTGTACTCCTGAGGGATTCACTTTATGCCTGTGCAGAATTAGTTTGTGTTTTCTGGGCCACCTTTGAAAACAGACGAGAATTTACTTTCCATAGCCTAAAAACCAAGCTCTGTCTTTGGCTCCTGAAGTGACAGGCAGGGGCTAGAGGTCACCTGTGATCCGAGAGCCCAAGCAAGCTGTGAATAGCTCAGTGAGGGCGGAAACAGGCTTTGCAGGTTGTTTGGAACACTGTCAACATTGCTGCTGTTGTTCTCCCAGTTTGGGCACGGGTGCCATGTTGGTGTCATCCTCCCTGAGCGTCCCAGCTCCTCTCTGCTGCTTGAAGTCACTGGGACAACAACATGTGCTTTGGCAGGGCTGTCTGGGTTGGGAAGGGCTGAGGTGGTGGCCATCTGGAGTGGCACCTCTTCAGCCTTGTCCCTTCGTGGCTGTGCTTGGAAAGGGTGAGTGGGCACGAAGCCACCGAGCCTGGGGAGAAGGGATGTCTCTGATGACAACCACTCATCTTGCCACAGCCCTGAGGAGCGGGAGGCTGTGTGACAGCCTGATGGAAGCTCTCTGCAGGTCCCCCTGCCCCAGGAGCTGGCGGTGACACATTTCTGACACAAACTGAGAGGAGATGCCAACGTGAGACCCTGGTCCTGTCATCTAGGATCAGGTACCAAACCCAGCCATGATTGCAAGGAGCGAAGGAAGCAGCTGCCCCGAGCACTGGGGAACTTGATCCAGAGCTAATCCTGGGGCGTCTGCTCCCTCTGTGCCACCCTCCAGGTCTCCCAGCCCTGCACCATAACTCCTCCTGAGGCTCTGTGGCTCTCTGTAAATGCTGCCAGAGTGATCCTGTGAGTGCCAGAGGGATGGCAGCTGAGGATGTGACGGGTTTGCACTGGACTGGCAATCAGATGACTGGTGCCAGCTTCACAGGGAGCGGGCACAAACACCTCAGGGGGATTTGCTCTCCTGCAGAGCCTTTTGCTCTCCCAGGAAGATGGAAAAATTCTGGTCCTAAAGGGATGAACACTGTCTGCACCTTGAAGGCTGACATCCCAGGAACCAGAGGGGGGAAAAAAAAAAAGCCACCCACTGATGATTATTTTTTATTTCTCCCTGCTTCTGCCTGCCTATCAGCCTGTCAGCCAGCTAGATGCTAATCCACAGCAGCAGCAGCAGCAGCAGCACAAATAAAGCTAGACTGGAGGGATGCTAATTTATGCCTGGATTTCATGCTTTGTTTTACTTCCCCACTTTATTGGACAGAGTAGGCTTTGTGAGTGACGTCAAATGTCGCGTGTGCTCTCCCCATGGCAGGTTCCTGCACATGCAGTGGGAGAGAACTTCATTTCTGCGTAGCCCCTGCAGCCTTGCATGAGCCCTTCCCTGCCTCTCCTGGGTCATTTTGGGGGAAGGAAAGGTGGGGAGGGTCATTCCTGATAAACCCCCAACCTGATGAGGGCTCGCTTTAAGGGTTTTTTTTATGCTGTGTTTGAAACCCAGGGGTGTGTTCCCAGTCTCATCGTGCTTTCTGTGACAGTGGCGGCGTTTATACATCTAAGCTGGGTAACCAGGCTGCAGCCTCTGCAATTTGCATGAATAAATGTCATGTAAAATCATCTGTTGGTTGGTAGCGAGTGACCAGCCGAAAAGTTATGTTGTGAGGCAGTCTGTTCTGAGGGATCTGCAGAGCTGTGTGATGAGATGTGGAGGTTTAAACCCCTCAGCGTCGGAGGGGAAGAGTGTGCACAGGTTTAAGGTCACAGCCCAGAGGTCACCTCACCCATGTGGTGCAACTAGGTGAGGAGTTTTATCACTTGTTGCTTGTGAAACCCAGAGTGTCGAACCGTGCTGGTGAGCCAAAGAGCCTTTGAAATGTCTCAGGTTGAAGTAAAACGTAAAGAACAGTGAGACAGGTGTTAATGACAAAGGCTCTTGCATCATGTCTTGCACGGGATCCACATTGGGACCCCTGGGATATCAGAAAGGAAGGATCAGCCCCCCAGAGCCAGGCAATAGATGTGCTGAAGGATTGCTGGGGTCTTCAGCTCTCATTAGAGGTAAAGGGGAAGAGATTCCCGAACACCTCTGAGTCCCTGAGCTTAGGAAGCTGCTGCTGACTTCTCCCTTCAGCCAAGGCATCGCCAGCAAAGTGGCAAGTCACTGCTGAAGGAATAACAGCCCAGATGGAGCTGGAGGGGGCTTTGAAATGGCTACACTGTCCGGGAGCTGCCAGTCCTTCTGCATTCTCACTCCACTTTTCCCACAACTCCTGCTGACCTCTGCAGAGCAAGTTGTGGGGAAGGGCCCAAGGCTGTGTCTTGTCCCGAGGTCTGCCCTCCGCCTCACAGGGTTAAATACTGAGCGGGGATTTAATCGTGTTCAGTAAAAGCTGCCCAAATTTACAGCATGGAAATGAGAGCAGAATCGTGAGTGTCCTTGTTTCTCTTTACTGTCAAATAGCTTTTCTCAGCCTTGAGTCCTGGCAAGCTGCTCTCTGTAGGGTTTTATTTCATTCGGTGTCTGCGTTGCCCTATTAAAAACCACAGCTCTGTCCCCAAGCCCCTCCGTCTCGCTGTACGTCGAGCACTTATCCCTGTGTATTGGGGGCAGAGGAACGTGGCAATAAAACTGCTCACAGCCACTTGTTTGGATAAAAAGCACAGATTTGCTTACTTGGCAGTAGCTCCCCTTTTTCAAGCACAAGTGTTTGCACGAGTGACTCTGGCTTTGTCGCAGTGGTTGTGGGAAGGCAACGTTTGGTCGTCACGCGTGCTCTTGGCTTTCTGTGTGCCTTGTTCATGGTGACGGCCAGAAATGCCTCAGCTTTCCTCTCGTGGAAACCAAACAAAGGTCCAGGCGGTGGATGTGGCTGCAGGAGCGGTGTCAGGGGAGCTGGGCTACCTCTGCCTCACCAAGGCAGGGCTCTGTTGGGTTGGCATCGCAGCTTCTCTCTTCTCTGACTAAGCCGACGGACAGGAATAGTTTCTTACTGCTAAGGTGCATCTGTCTGCGTAGGAGGACGTGGGATTGTGGCATTTGTGTTTGCAGCTCTTTCTGGGCTGCTCAGCCAGCCTTTCTTTTGGGCTGGTATCTGCTCAGATGGGGGAACCTCTGGGCAGCATGGCCTCTGGCCTGGCGCAGGTCTGGGCGTGCAGACGCTGTGGGTGCAGGGGGTGCTTTGCTTTGTGCGGGGCTCCCAGACAGCCTCTTTGAGGTCTCTTTGTTTTGTCTCCCTCTGGGTATCTCGCACGGATGCATTTGCATATATGGAAAACGTTGTCATCATCTTCTCCCCCCTCCCCAGCTCCCGTTGCCATCGCTCTGCCGACTCCTGGGCATTTCCAGCTGAACGGTGCGTGCCGAGGCCAGCCAAGCGCGGTGGGGCTGGGGCTGACCCCCCCTCCGCCTGCACCTTCGCCGTGTCCTTCCCCAGGCGGGGCTGGGGGGAGCAGAGCATTGGGGGCAGCTTTATGCTTGCTTTCATTTTTTTTCCCTCTCTCTTGATAACTAGCAATAGGCAGACGGTCGGGTTCTGAAGGGAGCCTGCTCTGTTCCCTGAGCCCCCAGCCCCGATACCCTGCTGCTCCCTCCCTTTCTTCTCCCGCTGCAGCGTGTCTGGCAGCAGCACCTAAGACAGCAGTCCAAACCATGCCATGAACCCACTGCCTGCTCTAATCCACCAAGCCAGGTTTAAACACTTTCTGTCTCTGCCTGGAAAGCCTTGGAGTGGTTATGCCAGTAAATCCCTTGCTCCTCCATGAAGATGTCCTTCCCAGGACATTATAAGTCACTAATCCTCTCCAAGGCATCTCTGGCTCTGCCTTCTGCTCCCAAACCTATACCTGTCCCCTTGCTGCTGAAGATTCTAATGCCCTGAGGCTTCGTCCCTCTGTTCTGCCACTTCTCTGTGCACCTCTGTGCAGTGCTGCTCCTGCCCTGCTCCCGTCCCGCCGCCCGCCTCGTGCTGGGGACAGGCTGGGCCCTTGGAGCAGCCGGGGGTGGAAGAAGGGGGTGGAGGAGAGACGGGGCAGCTGCAAGGCTTGTGTTAGTAAACACTTCCTTGGGTTCACATTTTAATTCCTTACCCCCCTTCCACATCTTCTCCCCCATCCTTTCCCTTTTCTATATGCTCACACAATGAGACCATTGTCAAGGGGTGATTTGAATGAGGGGTCTCCGGGCATGTTCCCAGCATTGTCAAACAGAGTGGGAAAAAAACCACAACTCCAGCCTAGCCAGGAGGACCAGACCAGACTGAGACAGATGCCTAAATTAGTGACAAAGCCTTTTGAATGTCCCCCCTAGACAAGGGTTGCCTTGTGCATGCGTGCGTGTGTGTGTGCATGCTCGTGGGTGTGTATTTGTGGCTGGGTGGCAGCTTGCATGTCTCCCCATGTTAATTAGTTTTGCATGCATGTCTGATAAGGTGCCAATGAATATATTTGTACTCCTTCCATTGGCAAAAGCTGTCTCGGCGTCAGGGGAGATGCGGGTGGCGGGGGTGTGCTCCGTGCAGCCTGGGGTAATTGAGCTGTGCCGAGCTGGGGGAAGAAGGGCTGAGGGTTGCTGTGACTTGTGGCACTTCGGCGGAGCTGGGCTTCCCAGCCATAGGGTCTGCTGCTTTCCTTGCAAATCATGGAGAGCTTAAAAGAGAACGGAGGACTTTTTTGGTTCACTGGCTCTTTCTCTTCATCTTTGCTGATTGTCTGGCTGAGGGTCTGTAGGCTCTTTCTTCTCCTCTGCCCTGTGTCTCTCTCTCAAGTCCCTTAAAAGGTGTTTATTTCCAATGGATTTGTATCCATCTTTGTATATATGCATACACACAAAGCCCCAGCAACAAAACCTCCGCCTGCTCCTCCAGAAAGGGAGCCAAACCCGCTACCAGTTACAAAATATGGGAGGGAAGTGAAGCGTGCGGGTGCCAGGGGTGGAGCAGTGGAAACAGGCAAATGGAAATGCAGAACAGGAGTTGGAGACACCGAGATAACGTGTGCTAGAAAGGATTTATCAACATTTGCTCAGCATAGATTTATTAATTACCAATGCAGAGAAAAGTCTTTCTACATCCTCAGCATACGGACCAGCACAAAATGTCATTCCTAGACTTCTGTTACCATCCATCCGTCCATCCATCCGTCCATCCATCCCTCCCTCTGCATTCTGTGGGTTCACACAAGAACTCATTGTATGTGACGGGATGTAAATACCAGTTTGCATCTAATTAATTTCCCAAGTTAATTTTGCATCCTTCCCCACATACATTTCTTGAGCAAACTGAGAAGAAGTTCTAGAATGGGCCAAAATGTGTTTTCTGTCCCTGCTCCTGCAGCTGCCAAATGCCGAAAGAGGGGGGAATTACATGGCGTGAGGCTGCTGTGAAGCAGAGGTCGTTTTGGGAAGCTTTGCTGCAGCATGGCCCTTCTGCTGTGGAGCCTGGAGACACCCAGCTTCGTGCTGGCTCCCATTCGCTTTGCCTTCTCTTCCATACATGAGTCCTCGGGGTGGTGGTGAGCGGATGGAGAGCAGGAGGAGGCAGCCTGTGATGTGGGGCTGGTCCCTGCAAGGCTGCATGAGAGGTGGCTTAGTCAGAGCAGCAGAGCAGGAGGTTGAGTCCTTCTAACGGGCTGGCCAGGGAGGAAAAGGAAGGTCCTGATGAACATGGGATGGTGGCATTGGCATCAGCAAGGTTTGGGTTGGGCAAGGGCTGACATCTGCCGTGGGCTCTGTAGCTGCGCTGGGATTTTCTCCTTGCCGCCGTTCCAGCAGTGGGGACGGTTCAGTGCAGTGGGTACGTGAGTGATGTGCCGGAGAATGGGGCTCCCCTGAAATGCAGGTCATCCAGTTGGAGAACAAAGGCAATTTCATGTGACTTATCAGCGGTGCCTAATTGCAGAGGGTGAATAATGAGCAGCCGGGGAGGTGGCACTGCGGTCCCTCCCGGCAAGGCTGCAGCCCGCGGCTGGAAGCCCTGGGTCTGTGCCAGCTCATCGTGGGCACCTTCAGAGAGGCCCAGCCTCAGAGCTCTGCATCTGTGCCCATTTCAGAGCCATGTGGGCTCTTTCCTTGCAAAGCAATCGTGTCAATCCCACGTGGACCTGAGGGGAACCTGCCCTTGGAAAAAGTCCCTCTGCAGTTGCTCAGACCTTTCATTTCCTCACAGGGTGAACATGTCATCCAGGCCTGACCCACATACAAGGTGGCATCTAGTCCCAAAGAATAGCCAGGCACCAGCATCCTGCAAAGGACTGGCAATTCCCTACCTGGTCAGTGCCTTGTGCCCGAACAGGGACATTGCTGGGGACCTCTTCCAGCTCATCTCCCACCCCTCCGCCCTCCTCTCCTCTTGGCGCATCCCTGCCTCTGCTTAATTCTGCTCCCAAGCTCTGGGCAGAGCCTTGGAAACCGCTTTGTCAGAGCTCCTCGCCAGGTTGATCTGCGGAAGGGTTGGTTTTGTGCTGGGATTTTTTTTTTTTGCTTTCCCCATTGGGATGACACAAGCAAAGCCTCTTAATGAATCCGTGGCAGCAAAGTAGGTAACGCGCTCGCCCTGCCAAGGCTGCTTGGCACAGCTGGAGTCACGTAATCGGGCAGAGCTGCCAGCCGGGCACAGGGCGGGAAGAGTTAAACTGAGGACAGTGCAGGGACAGCTAATCCCCGGCAGGAAGAGCAGCAGAGAGCTCCCCGTCCTTCATCATCCTCCCCCTCCATCCACAAACTCTTCCTCCCTCTCCACCGCATCCTATTCCACTCCCACATCCTCCTTTGGCTTATTTCTTCTTCCGTCTTTCTCATCCTCCTCTTCTCCATCACTTTTTCACTCCTCCCCCCCGGCGGTTTCCCTCCTGCCCCCGCTCTCTCCAGCGCGTTCTCCTCTCGCGTGCTCCGTCATGTCTCAGGAGCTGCGTTTGGAGTGGGACCGAGGGACGGTTGTATTTGGGCTGCAGTGGAGGTCACAGCTATATGGGGATTGTTTAAAAGAGATTTGCCCACATCCCAGCCCATGTGACCAGCCTCAGCTGCAGGTCTCTCTTTCTTAATCTGGAGATAAGCGTGATTATCCGAGGAAGGGCTGTTCGGAGCTTTGTAACTGTGACAGGGGAGCTTTCAAGTCGCACTTTGCTGGCAGAGCAGCGTTTAAAGCCGGGGAATCAGATTCCAAGCGTGGCTTTGCATCTCTTTTCTGCTGGGAGCATGGCGCAGGGCTGGCAGTGGGGATGGGAGCTTTATTAGGACTTTGCTTATGATGCGGAAAAGGAGTTAGGGGAGGGAAATGGGGGGGGAAGAGGGAGGTGAAAAAATCCCAATTTGCCAAGGCCCCCTCGGAGGTGCCACAGCAGAGACTCACCGTTCCGAGGGGACAGGCCAGCCTGAGCCCCGGTGCGCAGCACTAAGGGCCGGCAAGCCTGGGATCTGGCTGATGTTTAGCCTGGGGTTGTGTCTCCTCGTTCTGCGCTCCCTCGGCTCACTCCATCGAGCCCCTCACACAAGAGGTCTCCGGGGCCCTGTTTGGAAATGAAATGGTGTTTTAGCAGCTCCCGTGGCACAGCTTCCCCCGGCGAGACGGCAGAGCCGGCGCTGCTGCTGCCCGCTAAACACGCCGTGCCCCAGCTCGGGGCAGCTGGCTGCCTGGCCCCGGCTGGGGGAGGGTTTGCTGCAGATGGGC
The DNA here is from genome assembly GCA_013401255.1 of Urocolius indicus. NCBI lineage: Eukaryota > Metazoa > Chordata > Aves > Coliiformes > Coliidae > Urocolius > Urocolius indicus. Next base: position 34,481 of record WBNH01005228.1, read on the forward strand.
TCTCGTGGGGCATCTCTGCAGCCAGGGAGATGATGCAGAGACACAGAGCAGTTGTAGATTTTAATATCGTATCCGTGTCTTGTACTGCTGGAGGCTGAAATATTTAACGTCTCATACAAGGGGCACGGTCCCCAAAGGTTTCTTTCACTGGGACAGGCATCTAAATAGGGTTTAGTGGAAATGTTTAGCTCTGGAGCAGGTGCTGCTTTGCTTCTATTTGTAGGCTAGAAACTCAGAGCAGAGGCTCGTAACAGCACTTCTTTTGATGGAGATGGGTCAAGGAGAAAGAAACCTGGCTGCATGCCAGGGGCAGGAATCTGGGGCGAGGTTGAATCAGGACGCAGTGCCAACGCTTTGGACCGTCGCTTGGGCAGGACTCGCTGTTCCTGCCTTCTCCTCCTTGGAAAGGCTTCAGCTTCCAGCACAGCAGCTGAGGCCAGCCTGATCCAAAGGGCACCCTGACCCCCATGTGCTTTCCCCACACCACCCATTCTCAGCGGGTGGGAATTTGCAGGGAGAACGCCCAAGAGCCCCTTCACCTGCGTTTGTTCGTGGACAGGCAGTTGGCTGCCTGTGTTAGCATCCTAGGGATGGAAGACACTCCTCCTACTGCCTCTCCCATGAAGGCACAACCCATTTTTGCACGGTTCTGCCATGGTGGAAAGCCAACCTCAAAGCAGCCCAGGGCATCAACTTGTGCCTGAAGACACAAGGATCAGAACGTGTGTCTGCAGGGCAGGAAGCTCAGTTTGCCTCCACCGATTGCAGAAGGGAAGTGGTTGCAAATGCATCATCTTGAGAGCAAGCTCTGAAGCATCTCCCACGTTGCCTGCCTGTCCCCAGGGCCCCACACAGCTGCTCTGTGGGTGGAAGCTCTGTTTTCCTTGTGCCCCCATGAACTTTATTTTTGATTTGCTGTTTTACTTTGTGTGCTGCTTAGATGAATCCTCTTCAGTGCCTACAGCTTATTCCAGGCTTTTACTGAGGATCTGGCCAATACATGTTGCCTTACTCCAGGGCATGGCTCTTGAAGAAACTGGAAGGTGGAAACAGCATCTTTTTCGTCTAGCGACCAAACAGCCCAAATCTCAGCTTGTTGCTGCAGCCGTGTTGCACCTCCAACACCCACGATCCAGGGGAGAACAAGAGCTCCCCTCGAGATCCCACAGCCTCGGATCTGGCAGAGGGAACGTGGGCAGGAACGTGTAGGTGTTGGCATGTGCAGGCAGGAACACGTGTACGCTGGGACAAGCGTGCCCATCGCTGCAGGCACGGTCCCACGCCTGCCCAGCTACCGGCCCAGCTCCCTGCACTCGCCCCACGTGAATCTGCCCCACATCTGCCTGAAACGTGGGTTTGGGGCGACCACAAGGGCTGATGGCAAGCAGAAGGAAGCATGGTAGAAGTATTTGTTGGGAAATCCATTTGGGATGCAGCAAGGGAAGGTTTCCTGATGCAACAGGAAAAGGGGGAAGGGGCTAAGAAAGGGAGCGGTATGGCAGAGGTGAGCATGAGATCAAAGGCTGTTCCAGGGCTGAGAGGGAGGAGAGGTGGAAGCCAGGAGCAGGATGCGTTCCTGGGTGTTGGGTGATGCCAAGGAGAATGAAGGAAAAGCACTGACTGCTCTAAATGAAAGCCATCGAGTGAGGAAACGGGAAGAGGATGGAGGGGACTGAGCAGGAGTCACAGAGCAACAAGCACCAAGCTCAGAAGACCAAGTGGGTTTGTCTCCATGTTGGAGTGAAAGATGGGCTGGAGAAGGGGGCATGCACTCAGTAAGGATGTGCAACGTGGTCCTGGCCCATGGACAGGGAGCCAGAATGGAGTCCTGCAAGCCAGAGGCTCAGGGTGGCTTTGGGACAGAGGAGCTCTCATGGTGCCAGGGTGGGCAGTTTCCCAAAGGTGAGCTGAACGCAGGAGCTGAGATGTGACCAAGGTTTCCAGGAGAGAGAGAAAGAGCTCCACAACTGAGATGGGAAGAGCTGAGTCATTTCTCCAAACACTACCTTAGGGCAAATGCTGAAGTTTGAGCATGAGCAAGGGACTGTAAAGTTCATTCTCATTCCTGTGCCTTCAGAGCATCCTTGAGCCATGCCAGGGCTGCACCCCACTCCACAGCACTGGGACCCTGTGGGGACCAAGGGGTCACTCCAGGGACCAAGAGAAGAGCTCTGGCAGCTGTGTTTGGATTCTCCTTAATTTACCCACCACCACTGTGTGGTTGGCTGAGACCCAGGGGCCATTTGGGCCCTTGCTATGGTCGCTGTTGCTCAGGCCCGTTTCTCACAAGGCCCCCAGCACCTCAGTACATGAGTCTGGTTTTGGTGATTGATTGAAAGCAAAAACCTTGACCAAAAACCCCATAATGTTTGCTCAGAACCTCATTGCCATAGTAACAGAGGTCCTGAGGACACCTCTGAAGTAGGTCAGCACGGGCCCCATTTTGCTGCAGCTCCAGCGCGGCTCCGGGTGCACCTGCTGCCGGCCGGGCACGGCCCCGCTGCAGCCCAGACCCGCTCAGGGTGGCAGGGCTGGAGAGCTGCCCTCCGCTCACAGCACCCAAGGGTGCCAAGGGCTGCCCTGCACCCAGTCACAGCAAGCGTCTGTCCCTCCCACTGCCCCTGTGCCAGCTCGCCGGTGTCCCCAAGTCAGAGCTCTCTTCCCAGCCTCTTCTCTCCCCATCCCCCACCACCTCGCTGCCTCCCTCCCCCCTTTCCCCCAGCGCCTCTCCTCCTGCTTTGCATAATTTTCCATTTTCAGTGTCCCCTTTTCTTTTTCTCCTCTCCATATGGTGCGTCCCCCTCTCTGCCTGGCGCAGGAGCCGTCCTTAACAAGCTCAGCAAAGCCCTCTCTCTCAGGGGCTGCACATGAAAGATGCTCTGTAAAAGCAGAGGCCGGGACGGAGCCCCCCCGCCTCTTCTCCCCTTGATTTATATGGGGCCGGGATGTGGGAACGTTTCTGGGTCGCGCTTTGGAGCTGCCGGGTGCTGGTGCCTCTTCTCTCCAGCCATTCAGCCCAGACCCCTAAGGCCAGCTCGTCCCCTGCCTTTGATCTGCAATGCAGAAAGAGTGGCCGGGGTAAGTTCGTGCCTCTCTCCTCTAGCCCAAAGGCTGCCCTGTCCAGCGCAGAGCCCATGCCCTTCCCCGCTCAGTGCCCCGGGGTCGTTCCCAGAGGCTGTTTCATCTCCCTCCTCCGTCCCTGGCACCACCAGGACCGAGGGGAAGCAGCAGGTCGTGGGATTTGTGACACAGGGGGACTCGGCACCCCCAAGCCACCGCTGCCCTTCTGCCGCCCCGCCAGCACCCAGCCACGGAGGGAAGGGTGCCGGGGGGCTGCCGGCGCCTGCCCAGCATTTGATGGGTTAAGCCGGTCTCCAGCTAATTTCTCCCAGCGGCTCCCCTCCTCCTCGCACTTCTGTATGCAGCAGGCAGGGCCTCAGCGCAGGTTCCTGCACTGAGCTGTTGCCAGGGGAGTAGTTAGGCGAGTCTGAGCTATGCGGGGAAAAGGCCCGGGCTGTCAAAGTGTCTGAGATGAACCATAGCCCGGTCCCCCTGCAGCTGGGCCCAAGCATGCATCAGCCCTTGTTTGGAGCCTGGGAATGGCAAAGCCCAGGGAGGTTCAAGGGCAAACTTGCTATTCATTAGTCAGGGGTCCTTGACGTTCCCACTCTCTGTCTCCCTTCTTCTTCTTCTTCTCTTTTCTGTCCCCTCTTTTGACAGATTCCCGGGTGCTTTTAGGGGAAAAACTCCCCTCCTCCTCCTCCTCCTCCTCCTCGAAAGGGCAAAAGCCCTCCTACATAAACTTGCCCAGCAGACAAGGCAGGAGGACAATAAGGGCAGGGCCGGGATGCAAGGAGCGCGGGCGGGCGGAGCGGCCGCATCCCGCGGGTGTCCTTCTCCCCGCAGAGCCAAGCCCTCCGCATTCATTTCCCTCATCTTGCCCATCGCCCGTCTTTTATTATCTTGATGCTTGCAGGAAATTGTAACTTGAGATAAGGAAAAAAATGTCAGGCGCTTTCTCCTCTCTCCTGGAGCCCAAAGCGCCGACGGAGTTCCTCCGTAGGAAATGTAAATGCTTGCCCAGGTGCCCGGGACGAGCGTGAGATTGGAGGGAGCCTGGAGAGGCCACACGAGCATCTCCACCAGGAGATAAAACCGGCAGCGTGGGCGTAACTCAGAGCCTCCATCCCACCCCACCAAACAGAGCGTTTCGTAGCTCTTAGAAGCCAAAGCTCCCTTGTAATTATCCAAAGCAAACAGCACGTGTTATTAGTTTAAAATGATGATTCCCCCCCCCAACTCCCTTCTTTCCCTCTCCCCCCCTTCCCAACTCCCTGGGCCCCTGGAGCAGAATGGAGGTGTAATTGTGCTAAGGAGTTAGCAGGGGAGAGCACAGCTTTTGGCCACATTCAAGTCAGACGGCTTGAGCCAGGGAGGTGGTATGAAAGGCCCGTATTTGCATAAGCAGCGTGCATCCCTGCAAAAAAAAAGGGGGGGAAAAAAAAAGGAGAGAGAAAGATATCAGGGGCTTGCAAAATTCAATCAGGGCTTGGAGGGAGGGAGGCAAGAAAAAAGAGAAGAAAAAAAAAAAGAGGGGGGAGGAAGGGAGGGGGGAAAAATGACAGTGAAAAAGGTTTTTCTAAGTAACACCCTGGCGAGATTAAATTGTCCAGAAAGTTTCTCCGTGTGAGCTGGTGAAGCGGAGGCTGGGCTGAGGGCAGGGGAGGAGCAGGGTCCCTCCTTCCCAGCCTCAATAGGGGACAGGAATCTGATTAGGCAGAGCCTCCTGCATCCATTTGCCGTTATTTGAGGAGGGGGGGTCACCCTTCCCACTGTGGTGGGGTTTGTTAGCGTATAAACCTCAGTGCTGTCTTTGTAAGAGCACGAGGAGGCACAGGAGCAAGTGCTGGGGCAGAGGCTGAGCTGTAATTGCAATTATTTATGCATCCTTAAAAAAAAAATAAGGAAAGGGGAAAAAAAAGAGAGGACTAATGAATCCCCAGAGCACTTCGTGGGCTGCTGTCCCTGGGCAGGGCGCTGGGATCAGGTCCTGGCAGAGCCAGCCCTGCGTTTGCAGGCGCCTGCAATGCCAGGCTGAATTCTGCCTGCACAGAAAGGGGGTGCAGGACATTTGGGCTTTCCTGAAGCTTCTGGCAAATCAATTGGGTCGGTTCAGCCCCTCCTAATCCCAGGTACCAAGTGTCAGAAGATGCAAAGCCTTTATTTCCAGGATGAGGTGGTGTCTTGTACCAACGGGCACCCTCTCTGTCTGCACCGTAGATGAGTTTCTCTGAAGGCTGCAGCAAGCAGGGTAGGAATCTTTACCCTGCCAGGGCTTTCCCTGGTGAGCGCAAGGGTTCAGCCTCCTCTTCTTCTCCTGGGCTTGGGAAAAGCACCTGCCATCGTTCAGGTGTCGCCAGCCCGGCCCTCAGCATCTTTGGGAAGTTGAGGGTGACTCCGTAGGATAAAGCAGTGCTGAGCCTTGGCTTCTTGCAGCCTGGGTCTCCCCATGGCCATGCCAGCGTGAGGTCTGTCCTCTCCGCACCCTAATTCTGCAGGGATGGGCCGTGGTCCTTCCCCAAAACCCACACACGTGGCGAGGGTTTGGCTTCTTCTGCCTCTCTTAAGTTTTAGTCTTGCTTCAAAGTTGCAAAAGGGAAGGGATTTTCCCCGGATTACCATCAAGCGCTTTATGAATATTGCAATAAAGGGGTTACAGAAGATCTATTTTTAAGACAGAGAGTGGGAGAGAGAGAGAAAAAAAAAATACCCATGAAAATTGCAGCCTGGACCCCAGAGTGTAAAGTATTTGCACAGTTCAAAGAGTGACGGTGGTTCATCCAGTCGCAGCCCGGGAACGTCGCGTTGCGACCTGCAGCAGATCACATGGCGGCTGCTCCCAGGGCGGCTCATTAGAGCCACACACAAGATTTAGCTCTTAAAATGGGCTTGCAAATATTTTATACAATTTGCAATATTTTATAAAATTACGATTTGGGGCAATAAAAAGAATAAATTAGCCAGCTGATGGTTCCTCTTTTTTTCCGCTCAGGATCCAAGTGGATTCGAGAATTAGCTGTGTTAGTCTTTACTCTTCCCAGCGTTAACAATTTGTAGGCAAAGCAAAGGGACGGCACTGGGCCTCGGAGGCTGTGCTGAGGGATCTGCGCTCACCGTGGGGAAAGTGCAGAGGAAGCAGAGAGGAGGAAAAAAAATATCCAACCAGGAAAAAGGGAGGAGAACCTGCTGCAAAGTGTGAGGTGTCCGGGGCAAACCCCGGGGAGGAGTGGGGAAAGCCGAGGAGGAGACTTTGGCTGAGCGTCACAGCTTCGGCTCCAGCTCAGTGGCTTGGTATCACTTTCTCCAGCCAGGCAAGGGCGCCGAGGGCAGGGCAAGTTAACACGAAGATTAAAACATCAGAGGGCTGTGCCTTTAGTGGCTCTGACATGCAGAGTAATCCCATGCCCCAAAGCCTAGGGAGGAAGGACGAGCGGCGAGCCCTCCCCTGGCTGGCGGTGTGCGGGGCAGGCAGAGGTACTGAGGCGGGCACAAGGGAGAGCTCGGTGTCTGGGCACGGCGGCTTTGCCAGCCGGGGAGGGGGATGAGGTGACCTGGAGACACGGGAAACGCGTGGTGAGGAAGGAGAGAGGGTCGAAGTCTCACTCCATGGGCTGAGTTGGTCTCAGACAAGCGCTACTGCATCATTTCCCTGACGCAGACACCCTCACCTCTCCTTTTTTTTCCCCCCTCTTCCTCTCTAGGTCCCAGCGAGTGGAGAAGGGACTTTTCGAGCCTGTGAGTTCCTTCTTGCAGTCGGCTACCACCTGCCCAAACCTACCATCCGACGTCTCCAGGTTTCTCCAGGAAGGTCCTGACCTGCTTCTCCGATGGCTCATGGACACAGAGGGTCTCTGCACCGCTTCGAATCACAGCAGTCCGGCCAGAGGGAGAGAGCCAGGGCAACCCAGGGAATCATCCCACACCACTCCTGTACGTCGTGCTTGCTGCCCTAAATACCCCAGAGCAGGACTGCTGTGCTCGGGGAGAGGGAGCTGAGCTAGCCACCATCTCACCTGGCAAAACAGCAGGTGCGTGAAGGTTGGAGGCAGCTTTTTAGCCAGCTCAGCCCTTGCTGCTCTGCGTGGCACTGCGGGAGCGCAGCCGTCCCGATGGCACTGTGCTCGGGGCCCATAGGACCGTGAGTCTGCCCGGCTCAGGCAGCTCTGCTTCCATTTGATCTCCCCCTCCCTCTCTGTTCCTGTAAGAGAAACGTACTGACTGTAATTCCCTCTCATTAAAATCCCCCCACACACACACACCCTCCCCCCTCGCCCCATGCGCCGTTGGAAAATAAACTCTCCCTTTTTGCACAAACGAGCTGTGTGACTTTGGTGCTGTTTCGGGGTTGGAAGAGGCACAGGATAAACCCAGAGAGACGAAGAGAGGGGAGCGGGAGCAGGCGAGAGGCAGGCGGCCGGCCCGCGCCGTGCCCCGCATCAGGCACATTTCCCTGAAAGCCCCTGCGAATCCCTCGCCGCTAAATGATCTTTATTTGGTCTGAACCCCGTCTGGGAAGTAACCGCTAAACCCAATGCAAACAGACCCCCGTGAAAGAATATAATGAATATGTCTCTCAAATGATTTGGAGCCCTTCTGCCTGCAGAGCAGGGTTCCCCATTGTGCCCGGCTCCCGGCGCGCTCGGGGCAGGCTGCGCGAGGTGGCCGCTTTCCCAGCTGAAAGACGGGAAAAAAAAGAAGAAAAAGCAAACAATGGGTCAAGGGCGGCATTGTGCGAGCCCAGGCAGGCAGAAGGAGCGCAGCCCGCCATGGCCAAGTTCAAGGCTGGGCAGGGGGCCGGGCGGGCGTGGGGATGCTAAT